>WOGO01004890.1:0-12890 GCA_015342085.1 Leptinotarsa defecta | reverse complement strand
ATGGCCCACCCTGTATACAGGTATGCATGTGTGTGTGTGTGTGTATTATATGACGAAACATCGTGGAGTAATGTGATTTGAATTCAACCTTATTTTGTTTGATTGCATCTCTTTTCATTGTTTATCTTCATTATTTCATCCTGATTTTTATTTTTTATATTTCATCATTTTTTTCCTGGATCCTGTATTTTTCAGCTTCCATTCACACAATTTTAATTTTTAGTTCTCATAGATTTCAAAAATGGTAACGCCTGTAACATTCTCAACCATTTCTGTGAGGACACATAGGAAAGCTCCCTTCTTTGAAATATTCCTCAACTCCTCATCACATAATTCAAATAAATTAATTTTATCCATGCATAATTGACGAAATAACTACAAGAACTGACCTCACGCCCCTCAGCGCCCTAGAATTTTAGTGGCTAGAATTTTAGTGGTTAACCTCATTGGTTATTTAATTCAAGGAAGTTTTTTGTCCCTAGAGGATTTAATATGACAAAAAGAAACAGTTCCCATCAATGTCAAAGATAAACCAATGAAAAAATATTTTCTAAAAAAATACAATATACATCTGGACTCACCCTCAACAGCTTCTCTAGTCTGCTCCTAAATACTTCCTTTCGAAACTGTATCATCATTTTTTTATCCACACTATCCGTGAAGTTAACCAGTTTCTTTCTCCCATTAAGGATTTCTTTTTCCAATTCCCTGTCAATTTCGTTACATTCTTCCCCAGGTTTCACTCCTTCAATATACAAACTCAACGGTCTTCTAGAATTTTTTTCCTTATTTTGAATCTTCACATCGAGCATTTTCTTCAAGGTAACATTCCTCAAAAATCTGTTTATCAATGAGGATTTGGAATTTGATGCCTTTCCAGAAGGCAATGATCTTGACAAATCCGACCCTTCACTTCTTTCTGAAAGCGGTATTTTGAAAGAGTTGCTGACTGAGTAATGATTGCTTCTGTTTACTTTCCTCTTGGGCGAGCTCAAATGTCTCGGGTTTTGCGGCTCTGCAAAATCAGAAACAGTTTCGTTATCGGACCAATCCAATTTGCTGGTGGAGGAGAATTTGCTCTGAGTACTATTGCTTGGGGCTGGTTTAACTTCTTTTGGTTGAGATTCTTCCACTTCTTCGACACTTTCTTCATTTTTGATAGGAGTGGATGCCTTGTTGATAATTTCAAAGTCTTCTTCGCCTGTGACTTCCTGTTCTCTAGCTCTCTTTCGAAAAAAGTTGAATTCTTTCAGAATCTTCTGGTAAACTGTTGAACTTTTCGGTTCATTTTGTTTTTCGAAAGACTTTTGGAATTTATCGTACTCATAGGAGTAGCTAATACCTGGAAAGTTAGTGAATCTGAATACCTGTGATATGTAAATAATTTACGTAGTGCAGACAAAATGTGTTCTTGAAAAAAACTGTAAAAGCGTAGTCTTGGTTCTTTGACGAGCGTTGAAACAAAGTTAAACTGAAAGGCAAAAACTGTTTTCCAAAACTACAACCATTTTTCAGAATCTGAAACAAATACGGGGACACCCCAAAGATCATGTCTATCACCGACACTATTTAATATATTCATCATAGACCTTCCAAGTAATTTGAAAAAACAGGATATTCAATTATATATATATTATGTGAAATATAATGTGGTAACAGTCACGATCGTTACGGCATCGCCTTCAATAATGTCTACCGCAGCTTTAAACGAAACGTCAGGCATAAGAATCTGCAGACGACGGCTAAAAAACCAGAAAAATAGCCGACACACAGTTATTTCCGGCCTGGATAGTTTGGAAGAAAGATATTTGATGTAGTCTTTACAATTGAGCTTCGAATTCAGAAGACAAAAATTATTAAATACTGCCGGAGTTTAATGCCAACACCAAACCGTTATTTTTACACCTCGACACTTGTTTGAATCACCAAGTTTTATCTCCTTGCAGATGATCACTTGGTGATTGAAACACGTGTTGAGGTGTTAAAAATAACGGTTTGGTCTTGGAATATTAAACAGTTTTATCATCCTCTTGAAGATGATCACTTGGTGATTGAAACACGTGTTGGAATGTTAAAAATAACGGTTTGGTGTTGGGATATTAAACAGTTTAATCTCCGTTTTGAAGACGACCACTTGGTGATTGAAACACGTGTTGGGATGTTAAAAATAACAGTTTGGTGTTGTTATATTAAACAGCTTTATCTTCCTCTTGAAGATGATCACTTGGTGTTGAGGTGTTAAAAATAACGGGTTGGTGTTGGGATATTAAAGAGTTTTATCTTCCTCTTGAAGATGATCACTTGATGATTGAAACACATGTTGAGGTGTTAAAAATAACGGTTTGGTGTTGGGATATTAAACAGCTTTATCTTCCTCTTGAAGATGATCACTTGGTATTGAGGTGTTAAAAATAACGGTTTGTTGTTGGGATAAAACTCCAGTAATGTTCATTACTCCACCAAAGTTTCCAAACAGTGCATCAAAAGTACACAAATTATCAGCTGCAAAGAAAGTTTCAATTTTTTAAATTATGTCTTGGGTTTGTTCCTTGACATATTCATGATCAGGGTGACTATCATAAAACGTATCATTAGCCTACTGAGTGGTCTTAAAAAGTCTCATGTAGTGTGGAAGTTCATTAACATATAGTATAAATAGAAGCCCAAAGATAGACCTCTGGGGCACCCCTGCTATTAAATTCAAAGCCGGAAATCTGTGTTTCATGATCAACGACTTGATTGGATCAAATTAGTTTCTTTGCCCCTAATTCCATAGTATGGAAGTTTTAAAAGTAAGATCGGATACGACACACTGTCAAAGGCCTTTGAGAGGTCACAAATTTCAGCTGTGAGTGCTTCTCCCCTCTCAAAGGACTCCTAGGTAATTCAAATGAAAGAAATATAAGTAAATGTTGAAAGTTTCTAATGTAGTGCAGTGAAATAATTCAATCTGTAGCAAAAATTCTCAACCAAAATCAGTCCTTACCTTTATGTTCATAAACATTGCTGTCGCAGAGAATAATATTTCCAGGTAGATTTTGTTGGACATTTGGATAAGTGGGATAGAAGCCTTCGCTTTTAGTTAATTTTAAATTGTTTTTAGCTTGATTTAATTTGGTCACAGCTGGTGGTGTTATCTCTATTGTTTCAAAATTTTTGAGCATTAAATTTCCTAAAGACTTTTTATTTGAACTGCCCTGCGAGGAAGAATAAATCGATAGATCCTCTTGGCCCTCTGGTACTCCGCGTTCTGCAAGAGGAACCGACGTTGAGAAAGTCAAAATATTCTTCAAGCTGCCAAAAATGTTGGAGTCCAACAGATTCGTTTCAGACTTTTTCTTTTTCAAATTGGTCTCTTCCTGCACAATATTGGTATCTATGAACCTTTTAGTGTGTTTAGTTTTTTTCAAGCAACTTGATTTTGGTTTAGATTTCAAACTTGGTTCCTTTTTTACAGACACTTCTTCCGAATCTTCTTCATCAATAGAACTTGACATACTGGCTGTTGAACTTGACGATGTCGAGGAATACCTTGGATGAGCAATGTAAATATCAGATTTGATTTCTCGATTTGTTGAAGCTTTTTCGTAATAAGGGGCATCACCTTCAGCTGCCCAACTGTATCTACCTTTGACAACATCAGGTTTTCGTACGAATCCTCTCTGAAAGAAGCTTAAAGAAACTTCTGGTTCGTGTGTGATGAAGCCATGATTAATGTGAATATCATCAATTTTTGTGCTGTTGAGTATATCTTCGTGAAAGGAGACCCGTTTTTTAGGTGTATCAGACTTGGATTTTTTCTTTCTCTGTCTTCGGAAAACTATTTGTTCTTCGAAAGCTTTATCTTTATTTTCCACAACAGGAGGCACCTCAGGAACTGGATCTGGAGTAGCTATTGCCTGATTCAAAGCCAGTTTGAGGTTTTCATTCACCTCTTCAGAGAGACTAACGTGCATGTCTGAATTCTCCACAGTCAAGTTTCTATTCTGGAGTGTATAATCTAAAAGTTCGTAGCTTGTCAGAGATACATTCATTAAATCCGCTTCAGTGTTTTTGATAGGGTGTTCCATTTCGCAAAAATCATCGCTGAATCTCTGAGAATCTAGATCAAGAGCATGAGATGAACTTTCAAATTCAAACTTTTTGTCATCAAAATAACTTGGAACTGATTTGGAGAGCAATTTGTGATCTTCAGCAACATTCTGATTGACAATATCACTCCTTGTCATTATTTTGGCAGGTTCGTTCAAAGGTTTTTCTTCATCATGTTTCTCGACTTCATCGATAGTTGTTTGCTGTGGACTACATTTCTTTGAGAACTTGTCAATGGAGTTTATGATTTTCTCATTTTTCATTTCACTCACTTCATTATGACTAGATCCATATCTGTCTTTGTGAGGTCTGTCGCTATCTGAATATATACCCTCTATATCACAACAGAATCCACTGACAGACATTACAGATGTTACTTCACTTTCACTATCTAGTAATTGTACTCCCGAATCAATGGGGGACGATAAACTGGATACTGTGCTTGAAGTCATTTGTGCATCACTAGCATCATGACATTTCTTAAGAGTATAATCATAGGTCTTTGTGTTAACATTATCAAAGTCTTGCAGAACAGTCTCCATACTAAAAACAAAGAATTTAATATGAAAATACGCAGACGAACAAGCTGACTCATTTTCAGTTAACTTTTACTAGATACCTTAATTGTATTTCAATTGGGAATAGATGGAAATGGCACAAAATATTATACAGAAATAATGCGTAATTTTGATGCACTTGCACTTTACGTCATTAGCATAGCTGCCGTTTGCCATATCCCACAATCTTGAATAAAAATGATCAATTTGGGCATGCGTTTCATCATTTTCCACTACCCTGCTCCACATTCACCATCTGCATTGATTTTCCTCGAGTATTTCTTTATATTTTTTAAGCAATTTACTCAAATGTCACTGTCATCGATATCATCTTCTTCTTTTTCCACTTCTTCGTTTCTTCTTCTTCTTCTTCTTCTTCTTATGGCTCTGCCTTTTCGGCAATTTGCCAGTCATCTCTTCGTTTCTTATTTTTTAGTCTTTGCTTTCCTTATATCGCAGTAGACCATTCTTATTTTCAAAAAAAATTTATACTGGGGTGTTTTGAGGCGTATCTTTCAATTTGAAGAATTATTCATAACCTTTTTCATGAGTTAGTGAATCATGAATTCCTATATCAATTCCCAATTTCATTTATATATAACTTTGTAAATATATTCTTGTAAATCTTTTTACAAAATATGAATTGAGATTCATCTCAAATAGTTGTTAAAAGAGTACACATTTCTTTGTAATTCTGGAAAATGGAGACCTTGATTCGACACTTTGTCAAGAATTCAGGAAAAAATTCATATATGGGGAACAGCTTACACTTTGATATTTATAATAACTGGAAATTCGCGTCAATCAAGGCCTCATTTTAGCAAAACTCTTATAGATTAAATTTTGTGACATTGATTCAGCTATGTTTAATAAGCATTTTTAGTCAACCAATGGTAAGAAAATATGTTTCAGAAGAACTATTAAGTCAATTCATCGCTGAATACTCATTAGATATCGCTTTCTATGTGTATGTGTGTAAATTATAGGTTTCTGGACTATGCAGCGATACTAATAATCGGGGAACTGGTTGGGGTATAAAAAAGAATTAGGAATTAGTAGTTCGTTTTAAGTTATTTTTAAACGACCAATGGTAAGCAAATATGTTTCAGAAGGACTAGTAAGTAAATTCATCGCTGAATGCGCATTAGATATCGCTGTCTGTGTGTGTGTGCCAATTATTGGTTTTTGGAGTATGCAGCAATGCCAATCGTCGGGAACTGGTTGGGGTGTTTGTTGAGGAATCAAAAATTTTGAGAAATTAGTGTCATTTGTCATTGTGAACGTCAACAAATAAAGTTATTTAATTGTTAATTTGTGACAGTAATGCTTTTAGAGCGTTTATTTTAGACATGAGAAACTGATAAATAGGTAAAATAAATTACTCCCACTCACGGAAAGCACAAGTTATGAAAACAGCTGACAGCACTTTTTAGTTTTTCCATCTGGCTGTTTCAATGTGTCCGGTAGATGTCGTATCTGCACAGTTTATGTTGCTACCGCGCATGCGTGTGGAATTTCGAATTGTTGAAAACTTAAGATTAATCTAATTACCTAAGTACAATACAGGGGGTTGGAAAACATCATGATGCCCCAATCTGTGAAATGCATCCACACTAAGAGGTTCTTGGGAATAATTAGAAAATTTCTGGTAAAAAACCTAGGTACTTAAGCGTTGAAGGGTTCTTAGATGAAGCTGGCTCTTCATTTCCAGCGTTGTAGTACTGATCCAACAAATAATTCCTTCCATGCATAATTTTATTTTTCAATAACTTCAAACTATATTTTTGCACAAATTCACATCGTTTTCGACATATGTAAGCACAATAGTGTAAGACATCAATAAAGTATTTTATTTTATTCTATTACTCCATCAGTTTGAACTGATAACACAAACCTGCTGAATTTGGGTAATTTTTGCAACAACTGTAAATTAGAATCTCAATGATGCCGATTTCCAAGCTATATATACCTTTCATAGATTGCAACAGCACAATATCAGAACTCTTATTACAATGTAACATGTATTATGGTAGGTATACAAAAACAAATAAATAGATATGTTGGTAAATGATACAAAAAAATTGGGTCAGCATACCACAAGTTACCCACAATCTAAGAAAAAGTTCATGAAAATTGATTCAACTAGCATTCAAAATGATGGAAGACATAGCAGGTCGTCCATTTACAAATAATTTAATCTCAAAATCCAATTGGAGATCCTTTTCTATCTGGTCATATTTGATCAATCAACATTTGCATTCATTTATCGATTAAGGTACCCCTAATTTTCTTGAATTCTTGTATTTTACTCTGCTCTTGTTTTCTTTTCGACATGCCCTTCCTCTCGAGTTGTTTTTCTATAATACGTGCATTGTTGGCATAGCTGTCAGCAACCTCTCTCTGAAACAAAGTTAATATTGAATTAAAAAAAAATAATGCCTGTAAGTGGCATATTTACAAATTGAGATTTTTGCAATGACATATTATCGAGTCAACTAACTTGTACTCTAATAAGACTCTTTTCAAATACTACACCATTTAAAAAACCAATCAAAAATACAGTTGATAATTACTCGATAAGTATCAATAAATATATTATCATGAAAAATTGTCTTTGCCTAAAGAATATAAATCACTTACTGCCTCAATTTCATCTTCTTCCTCATCAATTGTAGAAACCGTAACTGAACTGAATTTACCCATATTTTTCGTATGCTTGGTAACCATTATCTTTTTGGGTTTTTCCACAGCAACTTGATTGTAGATATCATTGATAGGGCCCTCATTTGAACTCTTTATCAGTGATCCTCGAACAATGAAACTAACTGGACTCTGTGGCTCATGTTTATAGTACAGCAGCAGTCCACATTTTTTACATTTCAAACGGTACTGCCTCTCTATTCCTTCAGGGCGTTTGATATAAACCGCCTCGTCGGTGTCACACGTGATTTTGTGGGCATGATTGGTTCTGTCCAGCACTCTAGCTCCATCCCTTTTACGTAATGGTAGTTTCTCAATTGAACAATCTGGAAGGTGAGTTAGAATATTTATGTTGCTATACAAAAATATTGAGACAAAAGTAGCACAACTACTGATTCATAAATGATCAATGTATTTCCTTATATATGAAAAACTTACCCAAAATTAATGTCATTTGACCACACAAACAATAATATATATGTAAAGGCTTTTCGTCTCCATATTCCTCCTGATCTTTAGTATCAGAACAAGCGATACTTCTTGATACTACTTTTGGCATTTTGAAAAACTTATTTGTGTTTACAACTATCAACTTCAAATATATCAGGACAGACTTATAGGTTATGTTATTTATAAGTATAGAACTATCAAAAAATCAAAACAAAGTTTCAGTGTTCTGCCACAGGTTCTGCAGAGAACACCTATATATAAAGAATGTAATGACCTGTAGAAAGGATAGTCGGTAGAACTGATCGTGAAAAATCGGTAGATTCGAAAATATATTTATAAACAGACATCAATTGTCAGTGCTTCCCCGGTGCAGAAAGTTTAAGGGATTCCCGTATAGACTGACATCGATTTTTAATGTGAGGTTTTATGCAATTTGTGTTACATACATTTTCAACACTTGAAACGTATTATTGATATAGATTTGAAAATAAGGTATCTAAATGTATCATATATGTATACATTTTGGAATAACATTCCTAAAAATCGATAGATTGTATCGTAAATCGGTACTTACCAAATCGGTAGAACTACCGATAAATCGGTAGGGCTGTCAACACTGGATAGAACACTGATACTAACGTTAGTTGCCCTTCGACAGAATTTTTAGACGAGTCGGTGCGCCATCTGCTGGACAAAAGGAGAACGACTAATTGAAATTACAAATAACACTAGGATCTGAAAATAAATCAGGTTTTCTGACATATCCTGTATATGGTAGGTACACCTTTAATAATAATATCTAGTTGTCTGTCATACGGCATTTCCCCAGTTAAAGACATTTCATCAAACATCAAGATGCAATATTTCTCCTGACTCCTGATCTGATATAGTGTCTTTTAATGTGTTGAATATTCTCAACAAGTATACCAGGGATAATTGAAATTTTCCCAGCAAATTCATGAGAATTGTCCTAGATGACAAAATATATATTTTTGACAGGAAATCGTATTTTTTTTCACTTGATTTAAACAGTGACAATGCCATTATTTTGCCTTTATTTGTGAAAACGGTCTATCTTTCGATCTGGTTCTCTGATTTATCTGTGACAAAATTTCAATACCACACTTCCAGTGTGGTAGGTACTGAAAGTACCACACTGGTGTGGTGCTGAAATTATCGTTTCTGCCATTCGCTAGTTCTCTTTGTAGGAGACAATTCGAGATTGTAATGTAGTCAGTCGTTTTTAGTGCAATAACTAAGTAGGTACATGAACTGTTCACGATGAGATAGCTCCTTGATTTTCTTCACATTAATTTCCCGAAGACTGAACAGTCTTTTCCTGAAAAAGAAATTAAATAGGTATAACGTTTTATGAAATGATAATCTTTTCAACCTTATGATTGAAAAGATTAATTTCTTCATCCAAATGAAATCTTATTCGATGATATTTATAATGGAAGTCTATGTTAATTAGTGACTATCCTCGTAGGTTTACAAAAATATTCATACATTGAAAATCACGAAAATTACTTATTCACAAACATTCGTTATGGAATTGAAACTGATATCATTCGTAGGAACGCTATACAAAAATTTGTATTAGTTTGTAATTAAACCTCATTATAAAGTTTGTGGACGAATATATGTATACTTAACGTTCAAATATTCGTGAAATATTGATACTTTTAATATTTTACTTATTCCAACACTCATATATCCGGTATGGTCTAGTGGCTAGGATACCTGGCTCTCACCCAGGAGGCTCGGGTTCGATTCCCGGTACCGGAAGATTTTTTTGTATGATTATTTTTTCATGTCACATTTTTTTATAATGTATACAGAAAACGGCTAGGTAAATTATATTATTCTTATGGTATCACCTTTTGGATCATCCTACTTCATAAATATTACAGTTGCTGTTTTTATTTACTTGTTTGAAATTTTTAATTTCCTCAATTGAAAAAAATTCAGATAGAGGACATTTTATGGGCATTGAAATAGCAAACTTCTATATTTACTTATTTCATAAAATTGTGTTCAAGAGATGAATTCAAGAAAATATTTTCAATAACAGAATTCTCACAACCTGACATTCACACAAATCTCGAAATAGTCGAAATATGGCATTAAAGCATTATTTACAACTTACGTCGTGTTTTCTAACGACCTAATTTCTAGGTAGTTATCACTTCCTCTCTTCATATAGCTAAATATTGATGGATAAATTTGATTAGCTCTATTTCCAAGCGCCTTCTAGTCCTATAATTATAAATTCTGTGGCTAACTATCCCAAAATCTTATAGCTCAGTTCCTTATGATTCTCGAGAGAAATTCAAAGACTTTTGATAAAACAAATCTTTTCATCAATGGAAGTTATTAACGTTACGTCAGTCGGTAAATTACATACAAGCAATTATCATATTTACTTTTATCCAAAATTTAAAAATGTAATAAGTTGTCGGAGTTCCACGTATATTTTAGTTACCAGGTACCGAATGGATAGTCACTTCCAACGCCAAAAATCAGTGCCTTGTAACATCCAAATTAGCGTTCTGTGTTTTGTTTTGAAACTGGATTTTTGGGTTGGGTTTTAGGTGGGTTGTTGGTTGATGGTATTGCTATAATGAGTAACTGAAATTTCAGTAAAATTGTTTTGAAAATACATGAAAAATGTAGAGCCAACTGGAATCAAATTGAGAGCATCAAGAAGATGGCACTGAAACGCACAGCAGATGAATATTTCAGAAGTATGAATTCCATTGCTACAAGACTCTATGAGGATATGGAAGATACAAAATTATCCTATGAGGATTTATGGAGCACCCTTTCTGAAAAGGAACAACAGATAATCATTTCTGAAAGCATCATAAAACCTGAAATCTCAATTAAATACACCCCCAGAGAAGATGATACTAAAATAGAATATGCTACAAAGTTAATTTTTGATGATAATTGCTCATACAGAGATGAACATTCTGGCCCATTCTGTTTCAAAACTCAGAGCCAAAGAGATCTCAGTATTATTCAGACTGATCCACCAAAGTGTTTTTCTGAGACAAAGACTAAGGCCTCCAAACTGAAGTATAGAAAGCCACCTCAGGTAAAAAGCTGATATTAACCTCCTAAAAAATTTTTTAATAATGACAGGTACCCATATTAAAATGACAAGGTTTATTGAAAAATTTCAAGTGATGTGGCCCTTATTCTATGTATCGTAGCTGATATGACTTAAATTCCACTTTCACTTTTCAAATAAACTTTCATGAGAAGGGAATACCTAAAAAGTTGAGAATTATCAATCTTCAAAAAAATTTCTACCTCCTTACCCTTGAATGTTGATTTTATCGAATGACAACCTATTGGTCAACATTTTTTTTGTATTATTTTGGAAGTTGGGGTTCTGCAAAGTCACCGGCAATTCAAAGTTGAAAATTTGAATGTACCTACCTTGTTCAAACGTGGATTTATTCAATGAGACTTCTTAAACCTTACTGTAATTATAGAGTGCTACTTATTTTATTCCCGAAATAACAATTCATGATCATGTAGCAAAAAATATGGGAATTAAATCCTCACAAACAATGGTTGAAAAATATTCGGACTGGTACGTCCAAAACTTCTCATAGAATGTAGATGTCTGTGTTTGGGCCTTACTTGTATAATTTTTTGAATCATGAGTCACCATCAATTCCTATTTTTTTAACCTCTTGAGGGCTTTCAATACTCTTGATGATTCTTTTCTTAATAAACTCTGTTGGTTAAGAATCATATACCTTAATGAGAAAAGACAAATGATTATATTTGGAGACTCCAGTTCGCAAGAAAATTGTGTGGGAGTTGGAGTGTCTCAGAAAACAATCCTAGGTTCTTTATTGTTTATAATATTTGATAATGATATTATAGATCTATGTACAACCCCAAACTGAAAAGTGGTTTGTTTGTTTAGGTGTGATTGATGACTTGTTTATTTTATGGTAATTCATGATCACTTTAATTAAATGAATAAAAACACTTTTGTCTAATTACCACTGGTAGATTTTATTTATACGATCCGTTTCGGGTTTGATACTTGATAATGGGGTGAAACCTGAAAACGGTCCTATAAATAAAATCTAACAGTGGTAATTAGACGAAATTGTTTTTATTTACTTCATTAAAGTGGTTTGTTTGTATGTTAGGTACTATGAGTGACATTAATTGTCAAAACAATGAAGTCATGAAGAAACAATTATTCTTTAATTTATGTTTTAATGAACTTTTCCTCTTAGAACTCACTTCATTAAAGTGGTTTGTATGTATGTTAGGTACTACAAGTGGCATTAATTGTAAAAACAGTGAAGTCATGAAGAAGCAATTATTCTTTAATTTATGTTTTAATGAACTTTTCGTCTTAGAACTCACTTCCTGAAATATTTCAATATACCCCGGTAACTTCCAGACGGATGGTGACTTATGTAGATATTTACTTATTTTTTTTTTTCAGAAGATTCTGCAGTATCAAGAGCCAGTGTTGGAAAAAAAGATGGAATCCCCAGAAAGTGATTCCACGAATTCTCTACCAAAGACTGGCCTTGACTTTTTGGATAATTGGTAGATTCCAATCGGAAGATACGTTTTGATAAATGCTTTATACCTCGAATTGTTCATTCATTTACGGTCATATCAGTAGTATTTATTTGATTTTAGTACATTGTAATTTCACATATTCAGTATGATAAAGAACTGTAGTCACGAATTATGCTTTGAAATTTTATTTAATTATTTCAAAAACATTTGCAGAGGTAATTAATTATAGAATATTGAACGCCCAACACCCTAGCATAAAATTCACCATGGAGATTGAGCAGGACCAACAGATAGCTTTCCTAGATGTACTAGTAGAATGATGTGGTACCAGACTAACCCACAAAGTGTATCGAAAACCCACACACACAGATAGATACTTGCACGCACTATCGAACCACCATCCTAGCCAAAAGAGAGGAGTCATTTCCACTCTAACGGAACGGGCTCGGAGAATATGTGAACCAGAACATCTGGAGAGGGAACTGAAATACCTTGAAGTGACCTTGAGATCGAATGGATACAGTG
>WOGO01004888.1:0-12893 GCA_015342085.1 Leptinotarsa defecta | reverse complement strand
ACAGATTTTTTCAAACAGATATACAATAAAAAAAGGGTTGGAGACAATATGGATACCTGGGGAACACCAGCGTTGGAGGTGAAAGTATTAGAGAGATATATCTATGGACGGCCACTTGCAGGGAACGTTTTTTCAGGAACCTGGAGGGCCATACACAAAAATTATCCGACAAGCCATAGCATCGAAGTTTGGCCAGCAAACTATGATGCCACACACGGTCAAATGCCTTCGAAATATCAAGCGCAACAGCTCTTGACTCTCTATGTTTCTTATTTGCGTTATTCATATTCATATTGATATTCATATTCATATTGACGACCGCTAAAGATGTTGAAGCCTTCCATTGTGTATGTGACCTGAATGCCACTTTCACATTATTTTTTCTGAATAATACCGCAATTGTCTCTGTTCTCTAACCAAAATATGACAAAGTTACAAATTCCATGATTTCTGATTGTTTGATTTGGGGTATATTAACTTGTACGTAAATTTGAGGCTTTGTTTTCTGACTTTTGTCAAAGATAAAGTGAAAAAGATGGACAAATCTGGAGTTCATAAGCGTTTTCAAACAATTTCTTGGAATGCAACCACAAGTTCCCGAATCTAAACGATACAGAAATTTTGAACTATGCAGGCAAGGCTTGGAATTCTTTGGAATCCTCGGAAATTCATAAGCAGACCTGGTCTACTCGCCGTTTTTCAGATAAGCTCACTCACATTGTCACAGGTAAACATAATTCAGGTAATAAAGTAATAAAGGATCGTCTGTTATTATCGACTGTGGTGGTATAGTTATACGAGGGTGAACCTTGTTAATTATTTTAGTTTATTGTGTTCGTTTGGAAATGTCCTTATAGGACGAAATTGCAGTAACGTTAGTTACAAATACAAGTGGTATAAAAACATAAAAAATTCAATTCTCATTTTTCAAGTAATTATGTATGAAGACTCAATGCCAAGTGATATGTTCCATTATTTCAATCTATCAATGAGCTATATATCTTATAGACTCGACTACAACAGTTGACAATAAGTCAAATGTTAACAATGAGAATATTTCGGAAAAAATAGATGTTGAGAAATGTCTTTTTTTCTGAAATGAAATGGCACAGGGTTTTATCACAGATTACATACAGAGGTTATATGTAATTTAAGAAAACGCTTATGCTGACACGGGTGATACCTCACCAGGGACTTTGGGAGTTATGTCGATTCTCGATATTACTACCACAGAACACATATTACGAGTACTGCATTTGGCTCAACGAGTTGTAGATGATCTAGCCGAAAATCCAACATGAAATTTTTGGTCCAAAACCAAAATCGATGCTTTGAAAATATTAAATGACAAGCAATTCAGCAAAGTAGATATTTGGATTCTTTCAGGAAAGCTGGACGCTGGATCTGTTTATCCTAATAAGGTGTAGGTTTGTGAATGATTCGTAAATGATATGATCGTCTGGAATGGTGTTAACCGATTTGTGAGCAGATGAATAAAAAAATGAAAATGAATGGAGAATCAAAAACATTGAAGATTCAGAACCGAACTGTTCGGAAGAGTTATTTGAAAACTGTAATAATATGCAAAAATGTGAAAAAATCAACAATGAGTACGATTTTCAAACACGCTAACGCTATTTGTAACGCAAACAATGTGACCTGAAATGGAAATGACCTGATGAATTTATTGAAAAATAAATGGAATGTCAGTTGACTGCACATAATTAAAATGAAGTGAAATAGAGTAGAATGAAAAACTGAATGTGCAAAAAAGCTAAAATTAGTATTTCTATGTTATTCCTTTGCTACCGGAATGCTGAATTTTACGTAATCAACTTTCTTTTTTTCTTGTTCTCGTCATATTATAATTTGTTTCTGAATGATCGAAAAATTATAAGAGACTACAAAACAACTATATCTAATCTCCTCTTTAAAATTTTTCTGACAAAGCGAAGGCTCTAATAACGACAACAACTTTCCTTAATCTTTCTTGTTTTACCAAATTCAACAAAGAAATGAGAAATTTCCCAAGATTCCCACTGATTTGATTGGTAGATTATCAATATCCTGGTAACTATTCTAAGACATACGTAAACTTTTCTTCTATGATTATATCTATACAATTTGCATTCAAAATACCATCTAGCACTTGCATGGAAGAATTTGAGTAGGAAAATAAAACCACATTGACCAGCTCATATTCGATTCAAACGCTAACTTTAATGTATATGCTGATGGTAATTGTCAGACTGTACCTGGTACCTCTGGTAAGTCTCATTTATCCTGTGATGCCTTTTTTGAAGATTATATTTCGAGTCCACCAAGTAGAATCGGTTGAAATTAGTGCGAATTTATGATTTCTTGAAATATTGCTAAACAGGTGATTACTGTTTTATCATTATATCAAGAAAATGCTCAAAAGCAAAGCTTCCGAAATGATGGGATTACTTTCATTTTCAATGATTGAGCTCGGTGTACTGGGAGAAAAACGGAACGATAATATAAACTCAAAAACTTGAATTCAAAACAGGCAGTTTTCTCCGTTACCAGAAATATTCTTCTCGAGCTTGTTTTATGTTTATTCAACGCCAGAGGTTTTAGTTTTAAATTTTATCCAACATTTTGGGATGTATGTGGAATACAAGCGTCGGTTTGAATACATTTCAATCAGATGAAGAGGTTTTATTCATTTTGTTGTTTAAAAAATTTGGTCCGTTTTTATGTCATGTATTTTTGTATAAGAATTCAATCTACTGTGTCGTGGTTTATACTGATCGATAGAGAATCTTGTAATCTATACATAGACGAATTCAAATTTTACTGAAGCGCTGCCGAAACAGTCCGAAAAATTTACCAGGAACTTGGCAATGGTAGCGGTAATAAACACATTGCTGGTCGTTGGTTTGCGAGGTTTCATTCCGGAGATTTTAGCCTCGAAGATGAGCCCCCAAGAGGTCGTCCTACAGTAATTCAGGATGAGGACAAGCACAAACGGTGCTTGGGATGGCAGGAGAACTGGGAGTCAGCTCTCATGCGGTTTTTGATGGTTTGAAACGTATTCGAAAGGCCGAAAAGTTCGATAAGGGGGTGTCCCACGGTTTGAACGATCGATAAAAATTGCCACATTCTTCTTTGTTTTGACACAACCAAAACGATCCTTTTTGGGATCGGATCGTCTCCTGTGATGAAAAGTGGATCCTCTACGACAATAGAAGATGTGCAGGGTAGCGGTTGGACACTGATGAGCCACCCAGGCACATCCCGAAGGCGAAAACCCACCAAAAAAAGACCAGGATTACTGTATATTGAACAGCGACTGGTGTGATTCACTATATCTTTCTGCAACCGAGCGGAGTCCTATTGTGGGGAAATCGACGAGATGAACCGAACATTGCGTCAGTAGCAGCCGACACTGATCAACAGAAGAAGTCCGATCCTGCTCTACAACGCCTGGCAACACATTTTACAAGTCACCGTCCGAAAATCAAACGAATTGAGCGTCGAAGTTCTGCCTCAGCCACCACACTCCCCAGACTTCTAGCTAACCAACTACCCTCTTTTCAAGCACTTCGATAACTTTCTCACTGCTAGAACCTTCGCCAATCAGGAACTGGCAAAACGGTATTCATCGATTTCATCGAATCTCGAGCACATAATTTCTATGCTGACGGAAATAATCGACTTGTGTAATGTTGGCAAAATTGCATAGAAAAACAACTGAAAACAACCTGATAATTAATCGCTGTAAAACTGTGACCGTTGTCTATAACCTTCAACTGTTTGTTTAATTATTGAATATTACTTCAATGAAAATTCCAATGAAATCTGCTGTATCACATAATCACATCAGGATTCGGATGAATGGTTTGAATCTGTTAAGGGTTTTCTCAGGTAAAACTCGCACGACGGCATATGTCGAGGCAGGTCAACATTCCAGCAGTTAATTTGTCTGAACACCCTTTGTTAACCCTTGTGTGAGGGCTTTGAAAAGGTTTTTGTTCCGCTTGAAGTAGATACTCAACAGGATAGTGATGTTTTTGGTAGTTCACAACTTTGGAATGTACGCGCGAAATACCGATGGCTGTTGGTTTTTGAACAATCTATATGTAGTGAACACATCGAAATAAAAGTAGAAAAAATTCGTTAATTCTTGCAACTATCGATATCAATATAAAGATAAGTCGATGTTCAATGTTTAAATTGCAAATGTCCTTAAAAACAGTGTTATCAAGGTTCAGCTGACAAACAAAACCAAGCAAAACAGTAGAACAATACGAAATAATAGCAATGATGACTAACATAATCTGTCAAATACTTCGACTTTAAATCAAAACAGAAAAGATTCGAATTCTTCAATAGTATTTAAGCATCCTCTAACCATTAGTTATAATATTATTATATAATATTATTAATATGAGCGTTTGGACTTGTTCAGTTTGATATATTTTTTCTAGAGTTGAAAGATTGTGAATCATTGTTGATGAAAATAATTTTTTATTGCTGAAAGTTTACGAATATGGATTTTTGTAGAGGCTGATGAATTTTATCAATGAGCATAATATATTGACAAATAGCCAGCACGGTTTTCGAGCTGGTAAATCAACAACTAGCGCAATCTGTGATATCTATGACAATCTCATAAACCATATAGAACAAGGAGAGGTCACAATAGGCATTTTCTGTGACCTGAGTCGAGCTTTCGAGTGTGTGGACCACGATATTCTTTTATCAAAGTTGTATAATTATGGTATTAGAGGTGTTTGTCTGGAATGGTTAGAATCATTTATTAGATGTTGTTCTCAGTATGTGAGACTGAGAACGACATCAAAATAATATAATTGGTAATGTTACATCTGTCAATACCGATATTAATGTAGGTGCTCCTCACGGATATAATTTGGGACCAGTTTTTTTTATTTTGTACGTAAATGAAATCTCAAATTCCTTTCTGGATATTGAGATGACTATGCAGACGACACTTCTCTACTGATTTTCACCAAAAATCAAATATAACTGAAAGAAACCTGTGAAACGGCTCGATGCCAACTAAATTCTTGGTTCAATCAAATCACTCTTTATTTCAATGCAGACAAAACTATCCTTGTGAAATTCCATAGTCATCAGAGGGAAGTGATAGATGTAGATATAATTTTGAATAACACATCTCTGCCTATAAATAACAGCTGTAAATTCTTAGGACTATTCGTTGACTCATATTTAGATTGGAAAGAACATGGCAAGCCCACGATTTTCAAACTCCCATCTCTCCACTATATGTTCAGGTACCTCAAAGTTGTTTTGACACAGCAACAATAATTGAACTTATACTACGCACAAGTAGAAAATCGACTAAGGTATGGAAATTCCTATGGGGAGACTATACATACTGTCGAATAACGTCCTCGTATCACAGAAATAAATCATTAGGTCTATTACTGGTGTAAAAAAATATTATTTTTGTCGAAAAATCTTCAAAAGATTCGAAATTCTGACGACCTGTATAGGCCTCTACGTATTTGAAGTCTGTATTTTTGTGTTCAAAAATAGGGATTTGTTTCTCATGTATAACGATTTCCACGAATACAACACACGTCGTAAGGATGATTTACGATTACCACCCTCTAAACGCAATATTTCCTATAAAGCTCCAGCTCTAATCGATGCAAAGATTTTCAACAAGTTACCTTCCTCCATCGAAAGCTTACATGAACGCACTTTCAAAAAAAAACTCAAAGGATACCTGTCTATACTATTCCAAATACTTTTAACTTGAATTTTTATTTAGTGTGAATCTGTATTTTTATGAAAGTCAATATTCTGTGTACTATGTATATGTAAACATGTCTTCGTAGTGTTATATAATCCTTAATGTACTGTTATTTTTCTTTTGTACATTTCTTCATTTAAATCCCGACCGTACTACCATGCGGTTGTAACCATGACTCTTTCTTATACGACTGTATGTTGTCTTAAAGAAATGAAGTGATTTGATTTCTTGATTCGATTTGACACTGTTTTCTGGCCAATTACCAGAACTGCAACACTCCTCTCGATGCGCGTTCCACCAACCAAGTTGGCATTTTCATTAGATGAAGAAGACTAATTTTGAATAGTTTCAATTAAAATTTTGTGTTTTGGAACAGCGTTTGTTCTGAATATGTTCTACGCCAGGATCCAGTTCCACCTTTCATCACTCCTTAGTTTTTTTGAGTCAGTTTTACAGAGGTATGTTTGTATCCGGACCGCATATAATAATGTCAGGACAGACAATTCCGCTTTCTGCTTCCATAAGTTTGTTGGGAGTTAATATGGACACCAATATGTCTTGGCATCATCATGTCACTGAAATTGCAAAGGCTGCTTCTCAGAAGCTTGAAACACTGTTCCAAATCAGCATCTCAGTAACTTTTAATGATTCATAAAGCTCAGATCAGACTTCTTTGGAGTATTGTTCACATGTATGGAGCGCCGCCCCTAAGCATCCAGAAAATAGCCATCCGCCTAATTGGAGTCACGAACATCACTTGCAATCGAAGAAAGGTTGGAGATTTGTCCCTCTTTCATAGATACTTTCACGAGAGGTGTTCAAGTGACTTGGCACATTAGATTCCACCAAGGGCGGTACATATCAGAAATACCCGACGGACTGTAGCTGCTTATCCACTTGAGGTTCAACTCAGTACACCTCGAACATCACTATTCAAGAACTCTTCCATTTGAAAAACTGCGTTCATCAGGACCATGGTGTTAGCCCGGAAATTAATTGTTTTCCGATAGACGTTTACCAAACTGTACTGTGTGGGTAGTTGGGAGAAATTATTATTTCGGAATTCATTTCGGAATATTTACTTTTTCCCATAGTTTTTTCCGATAGTTTCCACTTTTCAATTCAATTACTTTCAATATAATAGAAAGAAAACCGATCCGATGGCACATGAAATTCTTATGTTTGGCTAGGAAGACGACTTCATTCCTAGTCCTTGTTTGTTTGAATTTTCTGAAATCCTACACAGCTATCTATTGAAAAATTCACCCCAAGTTATACTCCCCTCATAGAGCCAGGTAACTGACGAATGAGTACCATTTTCAAAGGCACTTGAAAATAATGAAACTATGTCCGACACACAGTCTTTACATGATGAAACTGAAATCTATACTCAATACTCACACATTCATCTCTGTTCCTCCATACTGGTGAGTCCTATGAAGCTGAAATTTGGTATATAGGTGCTTCTTATGTCTCAGATGCGCACTTAGAGATATTTTTAAAATATTCCAACTGAAACTAAACTTCTCTGAAGAGGTGAAATATCTTGGTAGTATCCTCGACAGGAAGCCAACATACAACTCTCACCTACAGAGTAGGGCAAAAAGAGGATATGTGGCTTATGAGCAATGTCGGAGAACAGTGGGACGTACATGAGGTATTTCACCCCGTACGGTCACCTATGTTAACGTACGGAGCCATTGCATGGTGACCGAAAGTTCTACAAGCAACGGCCATCTAAAAATTATATCAAATACAGCGATTGGCTTGTTTGAACATCACAGGAGCCATG
Source organism: Leptinotarsa defecta (assembly GCA_015342085.1). Classification (NCBI taxonomy): domain Eukaryota; kingdom Metazoa; phylum Arthropoda; class Insecta; order Coleoptera; family Chrysomelidae; genus Leptinotarsa; species Leptinotarsa defecta. Next base: position 5,334 of record WOGO01004888.1, on the reverse strand, counting down.
AGAAGAACACTAACCGCTGCAATGGAATTGATTACTGGTCTGAACCCCCTGGACCTGTTTGTGAGGTTGCGTTAATGGCCATATTACGATTGCGCACGGCTGGTGTAAACCGCGAAGTAGGACTGAGTCAATTGAGGCTAAGCCTATGGCGAGAAACGCTTACTGGGGAACCTCTGCTGCAGGCAGCCAGTGATGGAATTGAACCAAGGTTTGTGTTCAATACACCCTACAAAATACAAATAAAACAGAACCCAGAGTCAAATGTTACAAATGCAATACGCATAAATACAAAAATCAAAGAAGGCTCAGTATGTGTAGTGTACTCCAGATTACTAAGCCTAAGGGTCAAGTAGGGAATTGAAAAAATACCAGCGTGGTTCAAACAGAACAGGCTGGTATCGCAATTGCCACAAAAGAAATACTCAGGAAAGAAATTTCTGGCAAAAACACAACAATTTGCACCGATTGCATACAAGCCCTATTAGCCTTGAACAGAAAACGTGTTACCTCAGGGCTAGTTACTAGAGTGCCACCAATATTTAGCCAAAGCCTCGGTAGATGATAACATTATCCTGAGGCGGATTAAAAGGCAAGACAGGAGTAAAGGTAATCGCATTGCCGACTCTTTAGCCAAGGAAGCGACTGGACTGAGAATTTTAGGACCCAGTGGCACCTACGGCCTGATGACTTCGACAATTGCGGAACTAGCTAAATGTTACACCCATGCTCAATACTTAAAGAGATGGGATGGAATCAAAGGATGCAATCTTGCCAGGATCATCCTGGGCGATCCTGGGAAGCTGGCGCAAAAGAAATATTTGGCGATAACCAGGAAAAATCTACGCTTCTTAACAGAAGGATTTCTGACTGGCCACTGTCAACTAAGGAAACACCTCCATGTCCACCTAGTGGACACACCTCTATGCACGATGTGTGAACAAGAAGATGAGATTGTCAGGCATGTCCTATGCGAGTGCCCGGAGTTATCGTTAATGAGAGAGTGTGTGTTCGGCGAGTCTTGGCCTACACCTGCCGATATTAAGAAGATGTCTCCCGGTGACCTGTCCACCTTTCTGGAAAGGACAGGTTGGACGATGACCTAGGAGGACAACTCCTCGAGAGGAAGTACAATGGATCACATGTGGCCTAAATGCTATGGGCTCATATTCACCCTCCCTACTCTACAGATACAGATACCCTAAAGTTGCAGTTTTCATCATGTGTATCCTTGATAGCCTGAAATATCGAAGAAAGTTTGGAGGTTTGTCAAGATTTGTTCAAGTGACTTGGCACATTTGATTCCACCAAGAGCGATACATATCAGAAATATGCGACGGACTGTGGCTGCTCATCGTTTTGAGGTTCAACTCAGTACACCTCAAACTTCACTATTTAAGAACTCTCTCATCTGGAGAACTGCGTTCATGTGGAATGAACTTCTTGAAAACGTTGTTCTAAGTGGATTTAATCTCCAGGCATTCAAATCCAATGTGACTCGCTACTCTCGCACAGGCACCGATCTCAGAGCGCTTTAAGGATTTTTCTATAGCGCTTGTGTTTTGTCCTTTAAAAAAAACTCAAACATATCCCTGATGAATAACGAATATGTAGCAAAATTAAAGATATGTTAAAGAAGATTATAAGAAATGCCAAAGTAATATGTACCTGTTATTATCATGAATTGAGTGAAAATATCGCTGTACGCCAGTGAGCTCCGATGAAATCTAGTGGTCCATTTTATGAGGTAGCAGGAATAAAATAAACACAGCTGATGAAAAAGTCAACAAGGATGGAATGTGTTGACAGAGGAGCTTTATTACCATGAACGATATAGGATTACAATGGATTGAGAGAGAATGCACTTTTGCGCAATAAAAATAGCAATATGATTTTTACTTTTTGGTATACAGGGTGTATTATGGGTTTGTATGTTTCCACTGCAAACGTGTTTGGCAAATAGGGTTTTTGTTTTTCAAAAATTTTTTTTAATCAGTAATGTAAAATCGGTCCATTATTTCATCTAATAATGACAGTTTTTCATTCAGTGGAATTCAATCAGTATACTAAAGAATGTATATTCTTCTATTTGAGATTCTCTTTAATCAAGATACTTATTGTTTTATTTATATTATATATTTTATTGTGTTCCAATTATTTTGCCATTTTCTTTCACTAGTATATAGAAGTATGTATTAATCTTTTAATTTTTTCACAAGTTTTACTTTTATTTACATTGCATTTCACATTGTGTAACTGAAATTGTTAACGATATCTATATCTTAAATATATATTCGTTTTACTATCGTTAATTTTATAGGTTTAACTTTGTAGCTGTATATTACAGGGTGTTAATCAAGTATGTACCATAAATTTAACAGACGAATCATTAGGTAATTTTAAGACGAAATGTTCATATAAACATGGGTCCACAAATCCTTCGTTCCTAAGATACAGGGTGTTGAAATAAAAATAAAAATAAAAAAAAGTTATTCGTAAATATCTTAAATATCCTTTACCTAATTTGATTGTAATTTGGCAATGGTATTTATAACATTAAGGAGCTAATTTGCCCGAACGTGATTCAATTTATTAAGTCCAGTGGTGTCTCAAGCGGGATTTGAACGAATATTCTTGACTTAACAATGTACGCCACTGACTTTTGTGCAATTTTCATTATTTCTTTGGATTGAGCAATTAGAGATACAATTTTTTTTTCTCTTGAATTTTTTTCGTATCTTGCTTAGTTTTTAAGAAAAAAAAGTCGAACTAATTGCATATCCCTGGACCTCACAAGGAATAGTATGGGGAATTAAATGTTTCTTTTAGAAATTATTATTTTCACAATTTTTCATTACCAATTTTGTAACAATAACAACAAATATCAAATAACATTAACATCTAGAATAACGAATTGCACTAAATTAAGTGTTGGAAATGGCCTCCTTCGGCTTCAATACAACCGTCTAGCCGCCTCATCATTGAATTTCGCACTCTTTGATTTGAATCACGTTCGGGGTAAATTAGCTCCTTAATGTTATAAATACCATTGCCAAATTACAACAAAATTAGGTAAAGGATATTTAAGATATTTACAAATAACTTCTTTCCTATTTTTATTTTAACACCCTGTATCTTGAGAACGAATGATTTGCGGACCCATGTTTACATGAACATTTCATCTCAAAACTACCTAAAGAATCGTCTGTTAAATTTATGGTACATATTTAATTGACACCCTGTATACCAGGTTTTACCTGGTATACGAAGCCTGTTATGCGAAGCAAGTTGCTTTTGCACTTATCGCCATTTTTCATTATTCAACTATTATTATTATTATTATGTTGCCTATTTTCCATGATTGTTTTATATTTGTTGACTAGTTTTGATTATTACACCATTTTCAAAACTAACTAGATTACATTCAAATCTGAGTATTTATACCTACATTGCTGATACCTATCATAAATAATTTGATACCTACATTGTCTATACCTGGGATAACCTCAATTAATATCATTATATCGATGAACATAACAAAAAATTTAATAAAATGTAGGTTTCCGGAATTAGGTTATAGGTTCAGGAGAGGACTAGTATTTAGATCAAGTTGTTCGTTGAGGATTATAGAATTGGGATTTTTCTTTGACTTGTTTATTTTCATAGATTCCAACAAGCTCATCATGTTCCCTTTTTCGCAGGTGTGGAGGATTTTGAAATTATCTTTATCTATTTTATGTTTCGAATTTTGAAGATGTTCATACATTAATGATTTTTTACCTGAAATTTCTACCAGTATGGCCTGCTTATATGGCGGGGCATTCACCACATTCTAGTGGATATATACCAGATCTCTTCCCCTTGTCTAATTTAGGTTTGGCATTAAATAATCTGTTTCCTAAATTTCCGTTGGATGTGTAGGATGTTTGTAGGTTTAATTTTGAAAAATAATTTTCAATATTCTCGGAGATTCTACCTGCATAAATGATACTAACATATTTTTCTGGTCTTGTGGAAATTGAATATAGAAAGAAAGAACTATATTCAATTTCAGCAAGACCAGAACACAAATATGTTAGTATCAATTATGCAGGTAGACTCTCCGAGAATATAAAAAAGAGAGTCAAGCATTTATTCAAGTTGAGGAAAAATCTGTTACAGTTGCAATATTGAGCGAATCGATAGAGGTCAGATTGGACGTTTAAGCAGTCTGCTTTTGACTTAATTCTTGAAAATATTTTTCGGTCCAAATAAGCATAAGTATTAAACGGAAAAGTTCTCCAAATAAAGATACAACCACTAGAAAACAAAATCTTTGACCGAGACGATTCCTAACACTAAATACTTGCTTACATGAAAAAATTCAAAATGTTCGTCTACTGCATAAAAAAAGTACCGGAAATTGGTCAATGAAACGCAAAATATGTATTAATACTAAAAATTTACTGTATCGCCTTCCAAATAATACAACCCAATCATTATTTTTTGGAATCGACTTCAGTACCTACTCGCTGCGAATTTCCTCTCCTAAACGCCGCATAACGCTCAGATGACATTCTTTACGTATAGTCTCACCTTCTGGCAAGACTTCCGAGTGAGCAACTCCGCGGTAGTTGAAAAAAAATGTTAACATCTTCTTCGTTTCTTTCATCTGTGCCTAAAATCTGCGTAAGTATAGAGGACAGTTTTGCCAACCTAGCAACAAAAATGAGCTTTTTAAACGATCGCTTCCTTGTACTTTCTTGACAGAATGTACATCTTGTATAAGAAATAAATTATTTCGTTACGACTATTACTTGATGATCTGTACAGGATATTTTGATGTAGATCTCTTTGTTGGCTTTGAAATATTCAAAGAAACATTGATGATTTTTGGTATTAGATAATTTGTTTTGAAACTGTAGGGGAGACCAGGGCTGGTTGGTACGCTTTTCAAATTGAAGCCCCTCTATTTTTTTATTGATAGATAGTGAGAAAATACATTTGATTTGTTACATTTGTTTATATAAATTTCAAATTACATAATGTTTGGACCTATCCTTAATCCAGAATTTCATTTTTTCCTTAATGATGCAAGTGTACCAAGCAACCCTGTATTTGGGGATGGTTGGTACATACATTGGGGTTGGTTGGTCAAGGCAAAAACCAAAAAAATGATTATTGTTTTAATTTTTTTATTTAAGAATCAGCCTGCAAAAAAAATCATAATACAAAAAAACGGTACCTATACGTTGAAAAAGTGAATAATCTTGTCAGAACCATCTGAATCACAATTATGACAAACGTAGAACAAGCCCGCAACTGTGCATTATTCATGTGCCCACAATTTGCATTGGG
>WOGO01004886.1:0-12894 GCA_015342085.1 Leptinotarsa defecta | reverse complement strand
TACGTACAGGCCAATGTTTTTGGCGGTAGTGAGCGGCATCATTTCTACTATCCCACAGGCAAAGATAACAGGAGTATTTAGTATATCCACCTTGCATCCCAGTGAAAAAACACACCATCTTGAAGTCTCCAATAACTTTCCACTTATATTTCGTATATTTAATTGCAGTTAATAGCATTTCAATACTGTCATAATTTTCTTTGAGATGTACGGAGTGTGCCAGTGGAATAGATTGAAATTTGTTCCCATTGTGTAGTAGAACAGCTTTAAGGCTTTTTGTTGACGTTTCAATAAAAAGGCGCCATTCAGTTTTATTACATAGAATACTAATTTATGTAAATAAACCTTTCATGTCATGACAAAAACAGAGTCCATCTTCCTTACTGAAGAAACAAGAAAATTCTGCATGACGTTGTCTTTGATGGGATATTTGAACATCAGAATGAAGTAAATTCCATTGTTTTAACCGCAATGCTAATAACTCTGCTTTACTTTTTGATAAATTAAAGTCTCTTATTGAATCATTGAGATCTTCAGAGTTGATGAGGTGTGGTATGTTTGGTTCAGATTCAAGAAAAAATCGGAATGTTTGGATATAGATGAACACCGTGATTTTCTAACACAGGCGGAGCAGGTACATGATTTTTTTGTATGTGGTATTGGAGCGGATGTCGATTGTAGATCAGGATAATATGTTTTCTTTGAATATTTACCTTTGAGTGGATTTACAATACAAAAGTAACAGTCGGTGTGATGATCACTGGGTTTCGTCCAAATTCTCGGCACTGCAAACTTCATTGCTCTTTTTTCACCTGGGTACCAACCTACAGTAAAACGTAACATATATTGTAGGTTGTATGGTAAATAACCTAATTATTGTCATCAAAATATAATAATTAATGCAATAAAAAAACAGTGAATGAAATAATCATCCAGAATGTATCTGCAAGAGTTACATGATATATGTGTAGCCCATTTTTTGTCTTGTTTTCACAAGTAGATAGAAGGCAGCTTGATATGCCTCGCAAATCTTTCAATTTGTACTCAAATCAAACTTTTTCTCTTACCTATCTTTCGACAGCGATAGCGCACCAAGACCGACATTGAACTAGGCGAAAAAATCAAAAATGCTGAAATTGCTATTACTTTTCGAAAAGCAAATATTTTCAATTTGTAATTGCTCATATAATCAGAATAGAATAAGTAAAACCTATGCTCAAGAAAAAATTTCATTTTGTTGACCGGTTATATTCAAAACGTAAATAATAAGATTTTAGACCAAATTTTTTGCAATTCTGGTAGGATAAATCAGTTCTAGTCCCATGAAGGTAGTTATCACCCCTCTATAGAATTTATATGCGACGTCAAATCAGAAACCTCCGAAGACAATCGAATAATTGCCAATACAATTTCAAAAAAAGCCGATTACTCTCGAATGAATGAATGAATTACAAATAAAATGAAAAATACTTAAAAAAGAGAATGACCTGAATTTATTGGAAAAGTTTAGAGCTCGCTCGAAAATACGATTCGCGATCGATTTCAAACACTATCTGCATTCTATTGAGAACAAATCACCTTCTAACTCGAAAAAAATCTGGGAATATGACTCTATTGAAGAACAATGCGCAAGTGAAATCCCAAACGAGCTTATTTTTGATGATACCATAGAGAATAATGGACAGGGTATTTGCAATCTGTTTTCAACTTACTTTTAAAGCGTGTACACACCAGAAACACATGACTTCAATTATACTAGTTCACCATGAATCGATAGTTCTACATATACAGAAAATGGAGTAGTAAACGGATTTAAAGAGCTGGATAATAACAAAGCCGCTGGGCCTGATGGATTACCACCAATATTTTCGGAGTAAGCTTTAAATCTTTAGCTAAAGCCCTAACTTAATTTTCAACTTATCAAATAACAGAGAATAATTTCCCGAATAGTGGAAAAACGAGAATGTAATAGCAATTTTTGGAAATGAAAAGAAAAACATAATAATGAAGAAGAGAGAAATGAAACTATCTATGTTTTTTACCACTTTTATTTGTTCGTATAGGACGTATAAGACAAAACTGCAGTAACGTTAGTTACAAATAAAAGTGGTAAATACATATAAAGTTCCATTTCTCTTTTCTTCATTATGATTTCCTACCACGTAGTAACGACTACATCCATCAATTTATCAAAAACATAATACGAAATTATAGGCCTATGAGTGAATTATCTGCGATTCCAAAATTGTTCAAGAAATTGATTTACAAATATATAAATTTTCTCGTGAAATCCATCACCATATAAAAACAGCATGATTTCTTTGCAGGGCGGTCAATGGAATCGAATTCAAGAGAATATAGTGAATATTTATACAGAAGCATAGATCACAGACTATAAGTCGACGTCATTTACATCGACTTCAGGAAAGCGCTCGATAAGGTTAGTCACAATCTTCTTCTAGAGTGGCTTGCTGAAGTTGAGGTATATGGCTCACTTCTAAGATGGGTAGAGTCTTATATAAAATATGAGTCTCAGTCTGTAACAGTTCAAGGATTTCGGAGAGTACATCACCTCATCAGGTGTTCCACAAGGATGCCACCTAGAACCTCTAGTTTTCATCATATATGTAAATAATATGAAGTCGTGTTTTAAGCATGCCAACATTTTGTTGTATGCATATAATGTGAAATTTCACCTCACCGTACGAAATTTAAAAGATTGTTACAAGATCCAAGACGACCTTACTGAATATTGTAGCTCGTCTAATTCATATTTGAATTTTCAAAAATGTCATCGCGTCACATTCACAAGGAACATCAACTGTGTACAATTTGAATACTCTATCGAAAACGATCAAATAACTGAGTGAGATGAGGTATTATATTCAATTTCAAAATGATTTTTGATATGGATGTCGACTCAATCGCAAAATTCGCCTCACGGATGTAATGCTATGTAATAAGAACATGTGAACATTTCGAAAACATCAATTATTCAATTTGTGTTCACAATTCATTTGTGTATAGTAAGCTAAATTTCGCTCCTATTATATGGTGTCCTCAATACGAAACTCATATAAACCGGGTGGAAAACATCCAGAACATGTTTGTCAAATATATTCGTTTTAAACAAAATTTCAATCACAACGGCAACATTGAAAATGCGAGAAAATATTTCAACTTACTATATCCCTATTAAGTAGAAGAGTGATCTCTGATATTTCATTTCAACACGAAATTATCTCAAATTCCGTAGACAATGCGAATATACTGAACCATCGACGTTCCTATTCGGCCACTTAGAATAAACTATTTATCCCACATACATTTTCAGAGAACTAATTCGTCTCAAAATTCTCCTTTATACAGAATTTTTCGCAACACTAATAGGTACAATGATCAAACTGATATTGTCCCTACATCCCATCACAAATTGAACACCATTTTGAAACATCTCATGTAGTTTTGCTTGAATTAGTTAATGTTGACAACTAATTAACTATTTTTTGTCTTTGTCACCTCGATATTTTTTTCCGTTCCAATTGAAGGTTTGAAAATATTATTCAAGTTCGAGTCGAAGTAAAATTGTTACTTCAGTGTCAGGAATTTTATGTATTATGTATACTTACTACTGTGAAGACATACGCATTTTGTAATAATGTAGATACTATAGTGGACCTGGTATCTTTCTTAACCATTTAATAAATAAATGGATAAATAATAATAGCTGCTCAATAATCACAGTGTCAATGATTTGAACAATAATAATAAACCTCTGATACCACAGCATAGTTTTTATTTCTCATCACCTCATATAGAAAGTTTCCTCTATAAGCTTAAAAAAATTCTTTAATTATTATGAACATATGAAACCAGGTTTCAGAAATCAGAAGACTATCAAAAAGCGAAAGATGAAGAAGATGCTACGAACCAATCGAATGTGGTTTGTTCCATTTCTTGTTCTGCGTGTGAGAAGAAATACATTGAATAAACCAGTAGTGTCAAAACCAGTAGTGACAAACATTGGAAATCTGAGCCTGTTATATTCTCATCTTCTTAGTTCGAATTAAAATAATGGACAATTCTTGGTGATATGTATATTATTTAAACATCCTCACTTTTATTTTCTCTCATGATAATTTTACTCTATTGTTCTGTGAGATCCCACTGGCAACACTATAGTGGTCAGTGGCTGTCAACCACTTTCTATCTGAATTCATGTGTGATTAATGTCCGAAAAACTGTCCATTACAAAGCAACGCAAATATTTTTCATGTTATCAAAGTAGGCATATCATTTTATTATACAAATTCCATTTGTGGACTTCATTGAATCAAATCAGTAATTGTAGAGTTCTCGATGGAGAGACTATACAAGCTTCGAACGCTCGAACAGAAAGAAAAATTCCACAGTATTTCTGCCTCTTGAGCGGTGACAGAAACATGTCTGTCACTAACAGTTCTGACGAAAAAGTCGTCATTATAGTGGCCGCATTATTGAATGTAGAAGAAAACAGTCACAAAAAAGAATGTTGTGGTTCCATCCCATTAATCAAAAGAGGGCAAATCTAGGAGAATTTCATCATCTTTTCAACGATCTGAAAGAAGACGAGGAAAAATTTTTCCAGTATTTTCGAATGACTCCAGGCAAATTTTCAGAACTTAAAAATATTCTAGAGCCTGCCTTAACAAGCAACTCAATTTTTCCTCGCCCATTTTTATAGATGCCGTCTGACACTGTGCTGTCAACTGATGGAATAGGAAAACAGAAAGACTGAAACTTCCCAGGTACTTTTAGGCAAGTTGATGCTGGCAAGCGCTGGCCGGCAACGGGCGCTCTTGGCTGTGCCGTGCCGGGCTAGTGAGCGGTTGTCCATTCATTTTCATTGTTCTATTCCTAACCGGGACGGGACGGGCCGTGCTGTGCTGTGCCGGACAAGTGGACAAAAAGCTTAAAGCTTGTCGCTCACTTGTCCGACACAGTATAGCACAGCGCTGTCAGTCGCCTGATGGCAACGGGTAGTAGCATCGCCCACTTGACAAGCTACAACCAGCATACTGAAGGTGCTCTTTGTTCGATTTCAAGGGAATTTCACTTAAAATCGCGCGTTGACAGGAACATGTTTATCACTAGCAGTTCTGACGAAGAACTCGTCATTATAGTGGCCGCATTATTGAATGTAGAAGAAAATAGACACAGAAAGAATTTTTCCAGTATTTCCGAATGACCCCAGGCAAATTTTCAAAACTTAAAGATATTCTAGAGCCTGCCTTAACAAGCAACTCAATTTTTTCTCGCCGTCTGACACTGTGTTGTCAACTGATGGAATAGCAAAACAGAAAGATTGAAACTTCCCAGGCACTTTTGGACAAGTTGATGCTGGCTTGCAAGCGCTAGCCGGCGACGGACGCTCTTGGCTATGCCGTGCCGGGCTAGTGGGCGGTTGTCTATTCATTTTCATTGTTTCAATCCTATCCGTATTTTGACGGGACGGGCCATGCTGTGTGCCTTTAAGCGGACAAGTGGGCCTTTAAGCTTCAAGCAGCTGTCGCCCCCCCTTATGAACGACACCCCAGTCGATACTTGTGCGAGACAAGGAACTACGGGTTCTTTCAAAAAGATCTCGTTGTTCCTTAGAGCTACGTGGAACAACAAATAAAATAAACTGTTAGGTCCCATCACGATCTTAAGTCACTAGCCTCAGAATCTGCCGAAGCTCAGGGGTAACATATTCAGTTCAACACAGGAGTAATTTCAGCTGACGATGGGTACATTTCTGAACAAGCTATCAACGGCAGCTGAAATTTTCTTTTACAGCTGAATTTCATCAACCTACGTGCGTAATTGTTATTCCTAGAGATATAAAATATATAAGGGTATCACCTCATTCTTCTTCTTTTCATTTTTTTTTTCAAGAGAATGATCTGCTCTCAACTTTCCGTTTTGCTTTCGTGAACACAAATGAGAACACAATTTTCTCTATTCCAGGTGGTGCGGTCACGTATTGTTGGTACATTGATATTAGGGCCAATAGCCATGAAACACTAATATTTAAACTTCAGTGCTATAGCTTTAGAGGATTGTCATATAACTGACTTAACAGTTATATAACGACCAGAAAGCAGTTGGAAAAACTCCAAGGAAATACATCGAATATTGAGAATAATACATCAGGTGTACCACAAGGTTCGGTTATAGGTCCTATCTTTTTTCTGATTTATCTGAATGATCTGGTAACTATTGACATTAAAGGGAAATTAACACGTTTGCGGATGACACCACGATCCTTTGGCGTGAGACAAATGAAGATAATCTCAGAGACATCATAACTCATCTGGATCTCTATAGGGTTGAGCAGTGGTACAATTCAAACTTCTCATGTGTATATATCACATATCATATGAATATCATTGGAGTTTTTTCTCAACACCAAATCGTTATTTTTAACACCTCGACACGTGTTTCGATCACCAAGTGATCATCTTCAAAGAGGAATATTAAAACTGTCTTATGTGTGTACAGAAATAAAACAAACATGGTTTTTCAATTTTGACGACTTACGTGTAGGAAATTACGCTGTAGTTAACAAAACTCACACAATATTTTTAGGAGTATTTATAGATGATAAATTAAAATTTGATAAGCACATAACAAATTTATGCGAAAAAATAGCATCTGACAGTTATGCAGTTCGAGTTGTTTCTAACGAACTCAATCAATCCTCCGCCAGAACTGTGTATTTTTCCTTGATAGAGTCGCACTTAAGATATGGAATTGTCTTTTGGGGCTTTTGTAGTAAGCAACTAGTGATTTCAGTATTCGTTCTACAGAAAAGTGATGTCAGATACATGTGTAGGGCAAAATCACAAGACCACTGCAAACCGCTTTTCATTAGTCAGAAAATTCTTACTGTTTTTTTTTATTCTTTTTATTCCATTTTGAAACCGTTTGACGAATTCACAAAAAATACTTCTACTCAGAAGAAGCAAACAATGACAGACAGACGTTACCACACGAGAGGAAGTCAGAATTTACCCTTGCCAATCCTAAAATCAGCAATTACAAATTTTTTTCGATATATGAGAGCAACAAAATATACAACCATCTTCCAATGTGCTATAGGACAAAAGCAAATTTAGAAAAATTCAGAAAATTCAGATCTGTGTATTTTTCCTTGATAGAGTCGCACTTGAGATATGGAATTGCCTTTTAGGGCTTTTGTAGTAAGCAACTACTAACTTCAGTAGTCGTTCTACAAAAAAGTGCTGTCAGATACATATGTAGGGCACAATCACAACACCACTGCAAACCACTTTTCATCAGTCAAAAAATTCATACTGTACCTTGTTTATTCCTTTTAGAAATCGTTTGCCTAATTCACTCCAACTCAGAAGCAAGAAGAAAACAAAATTTACCCTTGTCAATCCCAAAATCAGCAAGTACAAAATTTTCTTTGATATATGAGAGCAAGAAAATATACAACCACCTTCCAATGTGCTATAGGGCAATAGCAAATTTGAAAAAATTCAGGAAATAGTTATAGGAGTACTTCTGCAAAGAGCCCGATATGACTTAAAGGAATATTACGATGATGTATTTCAACTCTTGGTATTTCAGATGTTTACATATTTTATTTAATTATCTGTAATGGTTTATATATTGTTTTATTCATGCGTATTCGTATATGTACATTTTTAACCCTATAATGATTGTTCACTGTATATCATAATTTCAATATTTTTTTTTAAACTTTAACATTGTTGACTTCATAAAGTTCCACTAGCTTTGTCAATACGGATTTCTTGGACAATAAAGTATGATTGATTGATTGATAGTTTTATACCTAATGGTTCTGAAGCTTATGAATATAATATTGTTTCAACAAACTTTTTATCATAATCTATTTCCACTATCAATATCCCGTGAAAATTTGTTGTTGCTGATAATAATGGATATCTTCTGACATGAAATTCATTGAGTTACAAACAGTTACAAGCAGAGTAGTTGCACGACTTTCTATAAACTAGCAGGTTCATAAAACATGACTCTAAAAGTCACCAAAATCCAGATGTTTTCAACGAATCATTTTTCAGGTGAACGAATTGATATTGGTAAAGTTAGAATGACGTGGCAAAAATTGCCATTTTTCAGTGAATTCCAACGGAATCAAATACTATGTGAATTTCAAATTTAATATGATCATTTCATAGAAACTTTCATCCATTTTCATTTTGTTCGAAGTGTTTTTTTGAAGTGCTTAGTTTTTGATTTATGGTCGGAAAACCAAAAAAAAAACAAGATTTTGAGGTTTTCTGGGTTTTTCGAGAAAACAAGTACCTATCAGTTTGGTTTCATCACTCAAGAATCAAATAGGTTTCATAAGAAACCTACTCTTTATTTTTTATCGCAAAATCGTTGAATGATTGGACGAATAAGCATCAATAAAATAATCATTGTACAATATTCAACTGATCTGAGAGTAGGTTGTGAGGGGACCATAATCTTAGGAATTTTCTCACATAGCTTCATTAACTTCTTTGGAACAGGGGAATCTCTGAGAGATGACGATATTTCCGTAATGATGGAATTTTGAATTCCACCGTCTCAAACCTCTAATCCTTTCATTTCACCTATCTCACAGGAATCAGTTCGCGCATTTCACCAATGTTGCAACCGTATCTTTCAAATTCGGTCTTCCCTGGCCTCAGTTTCTATCAAGAATATTATAAACCCGAAAGTAGCATGGGTAACCGTGTAATCCTTTGATATTTCATATATCAAAGACGACGAGTTTTGAAGTGATAATTAAATTAATTCCCTGAAAGATGAGAATGTTATGATACACACTATCAAAAACACACTTTTATATGTTTAATAGTACTTCAAATAGTGTATTCAAATAGCTCATCGTGATTTTAGCTCAACTTGATCGACAAAAACTATACAAGTGATTTCGAAAAAATATATATACATAAAAAATCACAGAATATCTCGTTGCAGGAAAGTACATAGTAGACTATGTTCTACTATGTTCTACTATGTAGAAATAGTAGACTATATTACATCGTATGTAGCATTTTTTTCAAATTCTCCTATCTTACATTTATACTAAATTTCTTGTAGGTATAAATATTAATATTCATTGATACCATGGTCAGCTAAAGCACGCCAATGAGCTACACTCTACACTTGGCATACAAATAGTTTATAACTTGTACTGAAACAAAGAATAATATGTGTGACGTCAAATGGAATATTTTTACGACTGTTCTCAAGTTACGTTATCAACTGATGTTCAAATTCAAAGGGGTAAATTATTTACTAGAGATTAGTTCGTGGAAAAGGAACTTTTTTGGGACAGAAAGTGTATGGCTTTCTACTACTCCATCCCGAAAAATATTTACTTCTAAAAATATAACCAATTTAAATAAGATTTCTTTGGCTGGGATTTATAAGGCTTTTTCTTCCAGTTTGTGTAAAATTTACTTATTTGCATGATTTGCACATCTACGTATAGAGTTTCTTCTTTCGAAATTGAATGCTTCCTTTCTTTCTTTGGAAGATTCCCACATTTTTTTATCAAGATGTAGTAGTGGAAAGCCAGAGACGTTCTTTTCCTAAAAAAATAATCACTCCTGAAAATATAAACCCTTCAATTTGAAATTTTTGGCTTCATACTTCCCCATCTTCATACACAACAAATATTTGAATAGTAAAACGTAATTTCCTTAAAATACACAGTTCATTGTTTCTGTGAAAATAGTTGTTTTGAAAGAATTTTTTTCAAGTATGTTATGCATGATCTACTCATCCTACTCACTTTTATTCAGAATTTTATTACTTTTCCTATTCCTCCTTTTTTCACAGTACGTAGAACTATAGGAAACTCCTTGAGGCGCTATAAGAGCGATGCTTGTGCGAAAGTAGCGATTCACATTGGATTTGAATCGCTGAATATTGAATACTGAAGAATAATTGAATAGTAAAATTCGAGGTGTACCGAGTTGAATCTTAAAACGATGAGCAGCCACAGTCCGTCGCGTATTTCTAATATGTACCGCTCATGATGGAATCAAATTTGCCAAATCATTTGAACCCCTCCCGTTAAATCATCTATGAAAGAGAGACATATCTCCAAGCTTCCTTCGATGTTCCAGAATATCAAGGTTGCAAGTGAATTGGTTAAGGCTTTCGCGGACAAGATTTTCAGTGTTACGATCTTCGTTCGGGATTGAAGGCCGTCGTGGTTTGGAACTGTATCCTAACATTTCGCCAGCACAAGTGGCTGGCTTCTTCAGAGGTCTATTCATCCTGATGGTTCACCGATGACTAGTTCACTCAGCCCAGTGAGAAGAAGGCAATCGATGCTTTGATTTCAAACCAACCATTTGGCTACGATACGTGGATGACACCTTCGTTATCTGGAGACATGGGAGGGACAGACTGAACCTAATTCTAGACCACATAAATGCTCAATACCCTAGAATTAAGTTCACCACGGCGACTGAACAGGAACAACGAATAGCTTCTCTAGGGTCCTACATAAACATAAACACATATCCAATAATTATTGTAAATTGTAAAAACAAGTAATATACGTTATTCATTCATTCATTCCGACACACACGGACAGATATCTGCATGTACCTTAGAACCTTCATCCAAGTCAAAAGCGGGGAATTATCAACACCTCCAAGTGGCTTTAAAATCGAATGGACACAGTGTAACCGAGATCCATTTTTCCATGGAGATTTTTCAATATTTGACCCAGATCACTTTTGTATAATTTTCGTTTCATCAAACATTTTTCAAAACAACACATTATTACTTTCTGCCAGCCGTGCTTCGATGTAAACATATGTGTTGGGATGAATTGGTAGATGTAGACGTCGTGGTAGATTACCATGGAAAATGAGAAATGAAACTTTCTAGGTTTTCTACCACTTTCATTCGTAACAAGTGTTGTTACTGCAGTTCCGTTCTATAAAGATATTCTCAAACAATTACAATAAACTGTAGTAATATCATAAGTTACCAGTAGAAACTTTCTTTTTTCATTTTTCAAGATGTGTTGCGGCGATTCTAATTGAAACTGTACATTTTTTAACTCCAGTTCAACAAAATAGTAAATTTTAAAGATGATTTTTTTTAACTCCATAAATCATTTGATGGCAAATGATGTTTCCAGAATGAACTGTGATTTGCAGAGCTTGAATAAAAGACTCATATTATCTATCGACATATCAGAGCATTTCATCAAAAAATATTATCGAAATAATTTCTTGCTTTACAAAGAGTCATTTTGAAATGTATATATTATCAGTATTTATCTATGGGATTCTATGCCAAGTGAAAGTGTAAATGTGATGACATTGATTCGATTCAAAACCAAGGCAAATAATATATATTCATTGACTTTTCAGGCCACATCAGATGATCTGTTTATTCAGTCATTAATTCAAGATCACAACGTAGATTTCAGTGCAACTTTTAATCTTTCCCAACAAGAAAATATTGTGTAAGAATTCAATTTGTTGAATTGTGTCAAAATATCGTCAGCATTGAAACAACTATTTTATTAACGAGCATATAAACTGATTATAAACATAGTTGGTTGAGTTTTCTTGTGGGTCTCAATTTTTTTAATATTGTGTGTATTATACTGTTAGTATTCTAACAGTATAAATAATACAGTCTAAATAATAATCTCCCTTTACAATTGTGAGGGTATTATAAACCGCCAATATTTCATTTATATATTGGAAAAAAAAAAAAATTTCATACCAATGAGTCCCTTATTTTAGTAAAGAAACGATCACGTCAGAAGGTTATAGCTGTAAAATATTTTCATTCAAACAAGTAGGAATAATTTTCTCTGAGAAGAATGGACATGAGATTCCCAAGACTTATTACTTTTCCTTTTTTTTGGTTTAAGATTTATTTATTAGATTTATTACACGGCCTCTGCAAGAATTGTAATTTTTTATTTTTTTCCTATATGCCTATATGTATTTAAGTTGAATTCATAAATAAAGACCTATTATTATCGTCATAATATGTAAGGAAAGGGGTTTCTTGAAGTTTGAATTCCAGGTTTGAATAATTTCACTCTTTTCGTCCTTGGCCTTTCAATTTAATTTTCTTTAACTACAAAAAAAATATATTATTGTCATAAATTACCAGAAACTAACTTTCAGTTAGCTACCCAAGCAACACGTTGTGGAAAATATAAATAAATTCTTCTAGCACTTCACTTGAGTATTCCATTTTTTTTTTGTTTTCTTATCAATTTAGTGGATTCTGTGGATTCTGTGATTGTCCGCCGCACCGAGTAGACGTTTTGTGTTCGCTCCGATACATTTAACAAATTTATCAGTTTGTCAGTGCTAGGTTGAATTGTTTCTCATCCCTACATACAGAACAGTCATTTATAACCGTTTAGTAACTGTGTTATAACTTCTCGAAATGCCTGGAGGTTCCATTACTGTAAAAGAACTAAACTGCCGTGTTGATAAGCTTAGTGAATAATTCCAGAAGGGACTTCAAGAGATCAGGAATAATATTCAAACAAAACAAACAGCAAGTACAACTAATCTTGATATCGAAGTTTTTCTTGAAAGGCTAAATTCCTTCGAAACAAATATGAATAGTTTCCTCATGGATTTGAAAAATCATCTGGAGTCTTTACGTAAAAACGTAGAAGTGACTTCAAAAGTAAATAGATTTGAAATCCAGAGAAACTTCAATTATCTTGTCATTCATGGCCTTGATGAGGGAGATTCAAATCAATTTGATATTATCTCGAATTTTTTGTCTGCTAAAATGGGAACCCATATCACTAAACACAATATCAGTCAGATATATAGACTAGGGCAGTGGTCGCCAACCTCTTCA
>WOGO01004885.1:0-12894 GCA_015342085.1 Leptinotarsa defecta | reverse complement strand
AAGGTCAAATTTAAACTTTTTTTTGGTGTTTAATGTTTTGCATAATGAAGAACAATGGTGAAGAATTGTGTATTCTTGACGTTATTGAAGAGGCTGCAAAAAGAGCTACAATTGAATTGTTACCAAAAAAATCGGCTCGGCAGTACATCATATATTCTAATTTTCTTAGCTTAGACTTAGAAATGTCGAAGTAAATTTCAGCGAAACCGTCTTCTTAGCCTATCTAGAACAGTAATAAAAAATATGGAACTCGCCAACTTTGAGGAGCAAGTTTTCAATGATAAAGTGGAGTGCGCTCGTTAAAAAATGAGATTAATACAAGCAAATATTTCAGGGTAATAGCATTCTTAAAAGCCCATAAAATCAAAAATTCTTACGTTTAAACAAGCGCAAGAGGCGCAAGATGAAAAATATTTGATAATAAAAGTTGCTACTATTATCGGAATATATGGAGCCTGTCGGCGTGAAGAGCTGTGCATTTATTAATAGAAGATATTAAATTGAAGGATAAATAATTGATTGTTCAAATTCCAAATACAAAACCGAAAATAGTTTGTTCAAGTTATATATGTAGTGCCCACCCAGTTTGTTTGAAAGTGGTTATATGTTAATGCCCATGTAATTGTCAACTCAGCTAGTTCAAATATATCACAAGGCTCTTTAACATCGCAAGGTATCAATATCAGCAGATATTCTAATTGTACTTTTTATATTAATTTTCATAAATAATGATAATGTTATTAATGTATATAATGCATTTGTAACAGAATTTAATTGTATCTATATCTATTGTTCTTAATAAAACTTCCTTGAAAAACTGAACAATTATGTTTTGTTTATTATTATTTCATCGAAAATACTTTCAACACCAGTGTTGAAAATATTTTCAACACGCTACTTTGCATGTAAACATTATCTTTTAATAAACCATTAAAAATGCCACTTTTATCGACAGTTGTACAAAAACTATTTTTTGTGCGTTGCAAAAAAATTTGAACTGTTACCTATGTTTCATTCTCCACTGTAATAATAATTGATCAGATAAAACAAGACGCATAATTTCATTGAATTATATCTGGTATACCGTTTTATATGGATGAAAAAATATATTCCTTTACACATAGACAACAAATAAAATTCTTTGATTGTTCTGAGATTATCCACTTTCTCCGCATTATCTCAAGTATACACATAATTCTGACGAGACAGTATTAATTGTTTAGAAATTGAACATCTAAAATATAGTTTCAATTAAAATCGAAAATATCAACTTCAGTTTATATTCACAAAAATTATGGCTTTTGATAAAGAAATTTAACTGAATGAAATATTTGTATATATTGTATTTATGGAATTATCTAATCAATTCCACGTTGTGTACAAATGGAAATCAATTTGCATTTACTTGGATTGAATTGTTGGATAAGCTGAATGTCCTCGCTAGTCGGTTACGCTAGTAAGGATTCTGTCTTTCCATTTCCGCATTAAATTCGATAAAGGGATATCGTTGAAGCAGACTTAATGATCAGGGACGTCTCCTTGGTGATGGTAAATCACAATATTTATTCAAATAAATAGATCACCCAACAGGACTAGCAATAACATGTAGTTACAATAGAAATGGAAGTAGTGCGAAATTCAAGATAAGTGAACAGAGTGAAATTGATCGTAATATAATAACAATTATTTCCTAGTTTTCCATCAAATATTTTTTTAATGCTAAATATAGGAGAATTCATTATCTCGATAATAATATTGGAATTATCTCAAAAAGTAGTAATGAACTTTCGGTTTGGCAATAATTGTTATTTTATCCAAAGAGCAATGTCTGAAAATATGGCAAGTAAGTTGCATATTTCAAGACTAAACTAGAACAAAATTCTAGTAACCTTTCACATATTTCTTCCCAACACTCTTTTCATTGCATTTCTTTTCCTGTATTGAATAAACTGTCGATTTCATTTATTGAACAAATTATAATCGTCGAGAGTTTGGTTGATTATTATTAAAGAAGAAAGTAATACTAATCATGATATTATGAAACAACAACAAAAATTAATTGGCGCTCCGGGTCGACTTCATTGATTCCAGTGACGCATTTGCTTTTTCAGCTGCAGGAAAACCCTGAAAAACCTGCAGCATCACATCATCTGAAGATCTTGATCTGCCATTGTCCTCTCTTTCATAAAACAAACTGTAGGGTGTCTCCAGAGGCTCCAATAAATTCAAAACATTGCCAGAACACTTGGTGACACGACTATCGTCAAACTTTGGCCAAGGCGTAATAACGACCAGATTCAACTACAGTGAACAATGACTGCATGAAGATTATAATAGTGGTCTGCTAGATTGAAGTGTTCATCTATTTCGAACCTTCGTAAGAGTTTGGGGCTTCTGTCAGAGATTGAGTCATGTTTCAAGATCATCAGTGTCATTATTAGATTAACTAGTGCCTAAGCTATACTTGTATATATACAGTTGATCGTCACCCGTTAAAAGTTCCATTTTCAGATGATTTGACAATAAGCTTTGCACGGACTGGTTATCAATCATATTAGGAAACGCTAGTTGAAGTTCCAGAAAATCACATACGTTTTTGCTATCTCTTGAATATTTACTACAAAGTAGACAAGTGATGATTTTTCCAAACACTAGTCGAGATAGACTGTACGGAATCACTCAATCCAGAACTCCAGACCAGAACAGTATTCAACAAGAGCCTCAAGAATTCGTGGCAATGCTCTTGTCCTAACGAGTATCTACTGGACTGGATTATAAATACATTCTTTCGAAACTGCAACTGCATGAATAATTGTTTGAGTTTGGTGAAAAAGTAGGAAACATTCTCTGATTTTTTAGGACAAATTGTTTATTAGACCAGTTTTCACTGTTGTTGGTTATGTATGTCTTATAATGATAGACTAGACTTGCGATATAGACCCTCATCTCGTATGAACAGCAGATTCTTGACCCTGATAAGTATTAATTTTATGTAATCTAGAGCTGCTATGTGATAATTTATTCAAGGAAAAAGTTCTTCGTAGTTTTGTTGATTATAAAGCTTTGGGTAACGATGGTTAGTTCCATTTAATGTTTACCAGTAATACATGAAAATATTTTGTTATGTTTTTCATCAGCAATCTTGTGATAATTCTTGAACCTTTATGAGTGATTGAAATGTTTGCATAGTAATAATTCAGTTTATACGATTAATTTTCGGATGCACCAATTTCCAAATTGCTAAATTATTGATTGCATTATGAGAGTTTGCATCAACCAAGATTAAATAAGCATAGCTACAAAATACAGAAATGAAATTTCAATACAAGGGAATTTGATTAGCACTATACAAAAAAACAGTATCATTTATCGTACAATTATAACTCAAAGAGAACTAATCAAACATTTGTGATAATTCAACAAGTTTGGTATCAGTTAAAAACACTAAACTTTGCTAAATACTTTCCAGTACCATTACTTCAAGAGTAATTTGCATTAGAAGAAAAATTCAGTCAATTACGGATTGATAAATTCTAAACACAGCCTTTTGATAGTGATACGTTCGGTTATATGTCTAAGTAAATCGAACTAAGACATTTCGACTAAGCGGTTCGATATCACCAATTCAACCAGGGGTGATTCAACCCCAATGCTTGAAAAGATATTCAGTTGTTGGTAAAGATTGTTGTCATGGAACCGATAGAAACCCGATTGTCAGTCTATACTAGTATGAACATTACCATTCTATTATAAATACTTATGAATATTGGATATCCAACTACAAACTTGATATCAGAAAATAATTTTGTTAGATCTGATAAACTTTCTCGAGTACCTGGATTATGTTATTACAAATTTTTCTTGTTTGTTTATTTGCACTGGCATCTGCTAAGTTTGCCTAAAGGTAGCATAAAAACTATTTTAGTCTCTCGTTGAGGCAATTGAGCAGGTTTGTTAATATAAAACATATATTGTTTGGAGATGAATTTGGAGTTAACGATTAGCTACCTATATTTTTTGTATTGAAAGGAGTATTTTTTTCAGGATAGATACGTTTTCAAGATAAAATCTTTCTGGTTTTCTTCATATCCAAATTCATTCAAACTATGTGAGAAATATCTGAAAGAAAGAAAAATATAATTGAATCCAAAATAAACTTTTCACAAAGATATGTAGATCATGCATGTGAAAGTGGTTTTCTTATAGTTTGGATCGGAAAGTAACATACTGTGCATTATTTTCAGATCTTTGAAATTGAATGGTTTCTTCCTCCATTCAGGTGATTAAGTACCATACTCTTTGTATAAAAATGGAGAAGTAGTAAGCCAAAACGTTCTTTCTGATGTTTTCTATATTTCTGCACTATTCGTGCAACATCAAAACAGGATGATCTGAATTTTCAATTACATTTCTCACCATATCATGAAATGAAATCTCACGGCTTTAACGATACATTTCGTTCCTGAATATATACAATAGATATCGCTTCGAGGGTGAGTGCAAAGCACCCTGACACATTATCATTTTGTAGCAGACAAAATCAATGTGGCCAGACGCACGTTCATAGATTAAAAGGGCTACCGGAATTGTAAGTTAGCACACAGGCGTACGTAAAATAATGAATTTTGCATTTCAACAGTACTTTCAATCAATGTCTTTCTGAAAAGAACTTATTTTTCGATATGTGTTAAATTATTCGGTTGTCAGTGATTTCAACACTGCAAATCGTGTTATTGTAATAAATGAAGTATTGAAATAGTCGATCTCAGCAACTTTCCAACACAAAAACACATTTTCTGAAAACTTACGTACTCTCCTGATTCAGTAATATATTTATAAATGTTAACTAACATCCTACCCTATTTTAATTGGGACCAATATGTCCAAAAAACGCGAATCAAGTCAGATTTCTCAGATTATTCGTTGAAAATAGTTTTGATTTTTCAATTTGCGAATAAAAATGCAAGGTAATATAAAAACTTCATTTCGAAATATACAATAATTAACAAGCTTTCAGTGGCCTGGATTCCGATGAAATTAGTATAGCTGTAAATAACAATTTGATGAAAATAGTTATTGAATACCTGGAACTTAACAGAAACATATTTGGAAATAAAGTTTTTATATTCTGTGTGAGAAGATTATATGATATTTTTGCCATTTTTGCTCTTTTCCGAAACATTTTAAATAAATATTTTCTTTATCTATATTTCTTATTAATCTGAAATCATATTTTCAATTGCAACCATGTATGCAAATGAATTAAACTTATGTTAAACTATAAGACTTTCTGAAACTATTCGAAATCAAGATTTTGTAGATTTGTGGACTTGTGCATGTGTCTTATTTTTCTAAGAAAAACTGAAAAATCTTATTAAAGATAATTTTTCGATATAGAGAATATTACATGAAAGTGAGTAAAACTTCCGAATCAATTTGGTTAAATTGAAGGGGTACAATTTATTGTGCAAAGCTTCACTCTGACTCCATTCAGCTTTCACCAGGACTCGGTAGGAACTCCGAGTCTGTGACTTTCCCAACGCTCATGATTCAAAACTCGCGTGGGAGCAACGATCGACGTCCTTTTGTTCAATTTATTATTCCACCCATGTCGTGTGTAATAACCACCCTTCAACTAGTTCGATCCCTGTGACACGTGCCAAATTCTATGACAACTAAGCCCGAAGGCTATTCGATTAGAAATTTGGAGAAATATATTTACTAGAGCTCATCAGGAACGTGAGAATAGATTCCAAGCGATACCATTTTCCTATGGAAAGTAATATTAGATATTTACTTAATACAGGATGTTCAATGAAAACTAGTTTCCTAAAATATAGATTCAAAACTACCAATTTATATAAAAATATCTCAAAAGATGTCAAATTATTGATCTCAAAAAGTAACCACAGAAAAGTTTCTAATGGTATATTCAAATTTTACTATTCAATTACGATTGAAATCAGTTTATATACGTTTGAGAAGTTGAATGAATATCACACAAAGATAAAGAATAGACAGTTCAACAGTTGCGAATCATGAAAATTTATTCTTGCATCACCGGAAGATCACAATTAATATAGTAATGCCAAAGGCATATAACTGCCCCTTCTAGATCATCCGAAAAGTTGAAAGATACCTTCATCATTTTTAAAAATAAAACGAGTTTGGTGTCTGAAACACCATTTTTCTTTATTATGAAAGGTGTTCTTATTGTTTCACGTAAACATAGGATTTTATTTTGTTTTCCTTTACTGAAATGAGTGTTCATAGTGTGAAATCTTTTCTCAAAAATTACTAAATCTATATACTATGATATATTAATATTAGAAAAATACAATTATTTTTTTCAATTTTTTTTATTTTTCAGTTGATGGGAAAGATATTATGTGCACTATGTTTTACTGCAGATCAGTCTAGCATTACCAAATATCTCTATTTAAATCTGTACCGCTGGATATCAACTTCATGAGTGCGGTTTGATTACAGAAAATGCAACTCCCCTGACATCTTATTATTTCAATTTGTCAAGTAGAATGTCTGAAGATGTTTCTTTATGGGAATTACTTTTGAAATACCCTGCACTATAGTAGTTACAGTGTTTGGAAAATCATTATTTGGATTCCAATGGATGAATGCTTCAGTATTACTCCGTAAATATCCTTATATTCGTGAAACACTTGTAAATATTCACAATTTTGCTCGTAAGGCTAATTTGAATATGTCACTTGATGTCACCTGTCAAGAATACCAACAAGTAATAAAGAAAAATATTAAAAAAGATTTCATGCACCAAAACTCAGCTAAATACCGCATCTGCATCACTTATATATTACTGAAAGTATTATTTGCAGATCCCAAAATAGAAGATATTCGAGTTCCCCAAGGTTGGCCCATACATCAAGCAGTCTGAACTCTGAACGGATATTGACAAAACTAGTTCAAGGAACTAACTTGGTGGCAGGTAATTATGGTCGCGATTGTACGCTATTATGACGTCACAATACTATCACAAGCGCCGGTATAAGGGATTCATTCTGAACATTTTGAAGTTCATTTCAGTTTTCTGAATATTTTTGGAAGAGGGAAATTTTTCACGATCTTCATAGATGTATAAATAATGATGGTTGTTTAAAATTGTTTCGTTACTCAGTTTTTCAATAATCGAGAACTAGGTGTTGGAATTATAATTTGGTAATTTAATATGGAGGATTTGGAATTATTGCATTGACCGTTTCACCTAACGTTTTTGGACTAATACAACAGATATTTATAAAAATAGTACTTTAACGAAAAAAACAAAATCATCACTACACAACTTTTTCATTTGAAGGTACTACCTTTGTATATATACAAAGGTACTGCCTATAATTTTCTAATTTATGCAGGAAACCCCAGTTCTAGTAGAAAATAGTGGTAATGAGAAAACGTAAAGAATATTGAATATTTTGGAATTTGTAATTGGAAATTTTTAAACCAGTTGATGAAAACCGAAAATGTTTCAAAAGTCATAAGTAATAATTCACACCAGATTCTGCAACAATAGTTCTGAAATGTATCGTTATATTTTCACTACATTATAGCTGGACAAAATACAACTGATTTGATTATATTAATATTATTATCAATTGTTCAAATTATTGTCAGAAGTTCTGAATGAATATGATTTTATAATTTCTTTTGTCTGAATAAACGTTAACATAAATTGAAGGGAATAAGTGAAATGAAGTATCGAAAAAACTGGTATCGAAAGTCGTTAGCAAAATCTTTATCCTAGCCACTAGTACAGAATATATGAAATGTATATTGAAGTTCATATATTAGTAGAAACTGAAATATATGTTTCTTATTTTAACCTCATATTAGCTTTCAACACGTAAAATGACATTTATTGCTAATCAGTGTAAATGAATCAAAAATATCAATAAAAATATCATATATAAAAAATTAAGTAAACATTCAATTCATGGACTAGTGTACATGATTTTCATTATTATGTTCGATAATTTATTTTTGATATATTTCATTGGAGTATGCGATGAATTGTAAATATTATGGAATGAACACGTGCAACATTTATCTTGAGTTCCAAATTTTAAATCTCTTTTTAAACAATAACAAGTGGTTCTCTATGAATTACTGCAAAAAATATTTTAGTAATAAAATAATTCATTATGGAATGACCATCACATCAGTTATTGGTGACTTTTTGAGTAAGCTTTAGGAAAATTATTGGAAATTGTGAATAAAGATGAAATGAAATAGATATACTTCACAATTATTAAATTATGATATAATTCATATATAAGTTTATCCAAACTGAATAAAAATCAATAATTAAATTGATTCATCCATAAATAAAACTGACGTCTCGTTAGCTTCAAATTATTCAGGATTATAAATGATATGAATTACTTAATCATATCAAACATCATAGTAATGAAAAATATTTTCTATTGTTTGTTCTTTTGAATAATCACCACTTTTGCATTGCATTCCAGTCGAAAGAAGCCAACATGAATAAGTCATTTGATATTGCGACTGTAAAAAATCTTAAAGCACTCTATTTTTCACAGGAGGGCACGTTTCTATGTGAGAATCAACTCCTTGTTGATCACTTCCATTAACAACATTAACCAGCATACAATGGTACAAAATAGCTTTTGTTTGTCCCTCACATTCTGAAGAGTACCAAGTGTTATCCTGGTCAATTCTATCCGTAAATTGTCTATCGTAGATTTAGATGCGTCTCGTACCCATAAAAAGTCCAGTGGGTTCAATTTTGTACAAAGAACCAGAAACGTAACTATCTTTCTGACGATAATGAGAAGGAGCTCAATCTTGTTGAAAAACTTCCTCATTTCGCAATAGAGGACTTTAATACCTGGCATAATTTGCGTGGCATTTTGTAACGGTGTGATATGTGTCGATGAAGAATTATGAAAACATTTGCAGACTCCCTTCTGATGCTTGAGACCATTTCGTCAAACAATTTTCCATCAATATCAACGTGGTCTAAAACTGCAACATTAATAACTATTCCTGAATTTATTTAAGTTTCAATATATATTTATGCCCGCATGATGCTCGTGAAGAAGGTGAGTAGTAGTATTTGCAGATATTCCTTATTCGTAGTATAAACCCAGTATGTCAGTCTGCTTTTGTAATGGAGAAACCACTTTTTATGAAATGAAAGGTACTAAAAGTAATAATATAGGAATGTAGCTTTCACGGATGGCGTCAATATTTTGGTTAGTTTCTGGATTTTGCCGTGGTCATCTTTGGTTATATTCTCCAAACGTTTCAACTGCAACTGCGACAATCGTTTTCAGTGGCGTGATCGAATTACTCTTCTTGACGTGTCAACTGAAATCATTAGAAGTCACAGTGCTGACGAAAAAATCATTATTCTGCCTGCTGTCAAAGGAAACGCAACAGTGGTGTTGAACGATTCGAACTACAAAAACAAACTCAATAACCATTTCAGTTTAGAAACATACAGAAGATTACAAAAAGACGCAACAGAGAAAATCTTGAGAAAGATAAATCAATTGATAAAATAATCTTCATTACCACCAGAGACAAAGAAGAAACTTTGCAGATCAAAAACATTACCACCGAGGCTCTATGGATTACCGAAAATTCACAAGGAGGATGTACCAACGAGACTGATATCAAGTGTCATATGATCACCAACCTACAACCTCGACAAGCATTTGTCGAGTATACTGCAGAAACATGTTGGGAAGACTAAGACGTCCGCGACTCCACTGACTTCATTTCATTCATTTTAAGGCGTTACTTTGGAGCCAAACGACATTTTAGTTAGTTTCGATATTGTATTCTTATTCACAAGTGTACCATTGAAGGAATCTCTCAGCTACATAGAGGAGATCTTTCCACAAGATATCAACTTATTTTGATATTCACTTACGACAACTTATTTTCAGTGGAATAGAACCTTTTATGAACAAGTTGATGGAGTCGCCATTGGCAGTCCACTTAGCCCAGTAGTGGCTAAGTGGACTGCTGCTGCTGCATGGAAGAATTTGAAGAAAGAGCCATTCAAACATCAGAAAAACGACCGAAGCGCTGGTTAAGATATATGATACGTTCGTTATTTGAAGCCATGGAAAAGAAGAATTTCAGAACTTCCTAAATCATCTGAATAGTTTTCATCCAAAAATCCAGTTTCCCATGGAGTTAGAAAAAAACTCCATATCCCATTCCTTGATATTTTAGTCTCCAAGGAAGTAATCAACTAGGCCATAAGGTGTATATGAAGAAAACACACACAGATCGATACCTAAATAATAGATCCAACCATCATCCAAAACAGAAACGAACCATTATCAACACCTTAATGAAAATAGCATTGAGGATAGGTGAAGAAAGGTACGTCGACGATGAAATAAGAGAAATGAGAGAAGAAGAACACCAGTGAACATCAACCCCAAGGCACTATCTATCTACCATACATAGAAGGTGTCACCAACCAAATCAGGAAAATTCTAAAGAAGGAAAAAATTAACACCGTCTTCGAATTGAAGGATTCCATGTAACTGTGGTGTGAAGTCTATATCGGTCAGACGAAAATAAGCATTGGTAACCCCCTAGTCGAGCACAAGCGGAGTTGCCGATTGGGACAGACCGAGAAATCTGCAGTCGCTGAACATGCACTGTTTGATGGGGAACACAAGATCCTGTTCGAAAATACCGAGAAGCTAACAACGTCGAATCATTATTCAACAAGAGAACTCCAACAGAAAGAAAGAGAGACCTTATCTACCAAAGATCTAGCACACAACATTGAAAAGCCTGAAGGCTAAGCCAAGTAACAGCAATCGCGCGGAAAGTACGCCCGAACTCGCCATAACAGAAAGTGCTCGAAAAATCAGCACTATAAATGACATGGCAGAAATGAGAGCTTCAGTTTCAGTTGACACTTCAAGAAGAGTACTTCGGCAACGCCACTGAAGATGACTGCCGCAGTTGCAGTTGAAATGTTTGGAGATTATAACCAAAGAGAACCACGGCAAAACCCGGAAACCAACCAAAACAGAAGTAATAATGACTCGAGTTATTACAGAAAATAAATAAAAAAATTCTATCAATGAAACTAAGCTGACAATAACTATTTCAGAATAATTTTGATATAAGATTCAGACAATATTGTTTAATCATATCAGAAATTTCACACCGTGAGTTTTTATTTCTAGTAATTTCATCAGTATCACTCAGTAGTGCTCAGTTTGAATGTTTCAAACAGTGAATTTTTGACATTGTTATATAAAAAATGTTAATATGTCGGATACAGAATTGAAATATATTTAAAATACAATATCACTCGACCATTACTTCCATTTGAAATATTTGACATGAGTGTTGTTGTGGAAAGGGGGCGGGAGACAAAAAACATATATGCAGAAATATGTCTCCCTGAAAACAGAAGTTAATGCGTTGTCTCGAGGTATCTCGTTTTAACTGGAATGCACTGTACACAATGAGCAATGAGAAATTTTAGATTATATTATTCAAGGATACATCTGACAAAACTTCAGTGCAGTTTTTCTTTTTCTGGTTCATGCGACAGAAACTTAAAGTGCTTTTATAAACAATCGGTTACTTCAAGCCCCACCGTCATTTCCCAAATGTTTCGAAAATAAAGCAGGTGATTTAAACGCGTCGCCGTACCTATCACACGAAAATCGATCTAATAAAAAGTGAAACATTCTCAGCTTTGCTACTGCGAACCGCAACATGCTGTTAATAGATCGATAAAGAGACCTTTGCGATACCGGGACACCACGTGATATCTGATTTCGTATGTTGGCTGATTCACCATGTTGGATGTGAGCTGTGAGGGAAATGCATGAACAGGTAGGAAAACATTTTTGAAGGGATATTTAATGTGGTTTTATGAATCGTTGACAGTTCACACCTCCGATAATGAAATTGTTCCAGTCATTCACGCTTCTAAAGACATTTCATCGTATTCCACGTTCTTTCAAAAACAATCCGTTGTTTGTATGTTTACCTTCAATTAACTATGAAACTATGCTCCCATTCTATTTTTTGCCTTAACGAACAATGAACTCATTTGCACTGTGACAACCATTGAAAAAGCCAAATGACAAAGCAGGAGTTTTGGTTTCATAATGCCACTATATGAATCATGATGATGAAGAAGGGCTTTTCCTTCTTTTATAGAGTTTATTTTGAAATTAATTGCTTTCTTCTTTTCTTTGCAAGATTCCCACATTTGTTGTATATAGATGGAGAAGTAGAAAGCCAAAACCTTTCTTTCCCAAAAATTAATATCTCCAAAAAATATAACCCTTTCAATATAAACAAGATTTCTACGTCTGGGATCAATTCGAATAAACGAATGACTCTCATTAACATACTGTCATCGATGACATGGGTAGAGTTAGGTTGGGTTAGGTAAGTTCCAAAGTGAGTGGGTCTATTCGACCCTCCACCGCAACTCACAAAGGTTTATTGTTGCTCACACCTATTCACACTCGACCAAATACACCCAGCTTCTTCACGAAGCCGATTAGTTTGTATGGTGAGTGGTCTTTCAGGTCAGATGGTAAGAGTACGGCTCTGCCGAACTCTAAAAACCAGATTCGGTCCCCGGCGGGGCAGGCACAAAGTATATGCTCTGCTGTTTCATCGTTAATGAGGTAGTTGGATAGTCAAGGTGCAAGATTTCCACCTTGATACCCGCGACAACCTTCCCATATGAGAGTTTCTGCACATCAGCTCTACCTGACGATGCCTTAGATTCAACTGTGCAGGGCTTTTTCGCCTCTGGTTTTGGTGATTCATCACTTGTACCACCAAACGTCGTTAGCTCGACATCCACCTCCTTTGTAGACTCGCTCCTGA
>WOGO01004884.1:0-12895 GCA_015342085.1 Leptinotarsa defecta | reverse complement strand
AGACTTATTAATTATTTTAATTTCAAGAAAAAGGCGTTTGGAAGTATTTTTTTCTCTGAAACATAAACTTACAAACGAACGATCTTTCAAATTGAATCACAGAACAGCTGTCAGTGTCAATTGTTTTTATCTCTTTCTGTGGTCTGCAACCACATGGATTTTACCAGTAAATTATAATTTCAAACCATAACGATTTCATTACGTAAATATAAATAATCTTCCTTGTATCAGTGAGGAGTCACAACTTTCTTTTAATCTGGTAACTTGTTTTATTTTATTGACATGTTTCAACTATTTAAATGTAACATTCTTTTCGACACGGCCATCCTCACCAACAGTAAGTTGGGCCTTTTGTAACAAAATTTATATTGTTGCATCACATTTTGTGTAGCTCTTCCTTGATAATGATAATAAACTTTACACTCTTATAAAATTGTCTTCTGATGATTTTATAAGTATCGCTTAAATATGTTGCAAAAGTGCAATAAGGGAAGTCTTTACAAAACTACTTTTTAAGAATGTAAGACAAATTTTATAGTAACTGCCAAAATGTTTATGAAACTGTTTTGTAGTGTTTGTAAAAGGCCTTGCAAAATATTGATAATGACCATTATGTTTTATAAAACGGTGCCAATTTCCTATTTATAGCAGTTTTATAAACACTTCGAAAACATTTCTGGGAGAAATGCAGTTTAATAATTTGTTTCTCCGAAACGTTTCCGCAACTATTATAAAATACGAAATGGCTAGTTAGGTCTGATATCTACTTTTTGGTGTCTTTGAGCTCTCTCTCAACGATTCAATTGTCGCAAAACGTCGCAGGAGGTTAAATTTGGTGAATACGGTGGCTCAAGCCAAAAATGGCTGAAAATCGGTTAACGACATCACATCAATGTATAGAGTACAAAATTCTATATCGATCAGTGTACTCGTATACCACGACACAGTAGAATAAATATTTATTGAGATGTGGCGATACCAAATCACAAAGTATTGAAACGAACGAATAGAAATACTCAAATATAACTGGTGTTTTTCCAACACCAAACCTTTATTTTAACACCTAGACACGTATTTCGATCACCAAGTGATCATCTTCAAGATGTATCTTCCTCTTGAAGATGATCACTTGGTGATCGAAACACGTGTCGGAGTGTTAAAATAACGGATTTGTGTTGGAAAGAAACTCCAGTAATATTTATTATTACACCAAGGATTCCAAACAGTGCAGTTAAATTGACAAATCTTAAATAATGTAACATTAAAGCAAATTGACTAAATTATTCCGAAATAGATTAGTCCCATTAGTGATTCTGCAACAATGAATCGTTTACTTTTTCGAAGTTCAGGTAATGCAAATTTTTGGGTTCCCCTATAATTTTTTAGAAATTTTCTGGTTTCATCTCATTTTCTTTAAATCTTGTACTGATTTAGGAAGATTTATAGTTATATTTAAAATGACAACATTATTTTCAGGTAAAATGGATGATGTACTGGATAGTTTTTGCCCTTTTTACCTGTATCGAAACCTTCACAGATGTCTTCTTGAGTTGGTAAGTAAATATAAAGTACGAAATTGTTTATTGTCTGGAATGTCACATAAGTACAGTCGAACAAAAATTTTCATATCAGAAGCATACTGTTATTCGATATTGATACTACGTAAAAATCAACTCCATGTCAACCATTCCCTCTCCAAAATAACCTGTATATGTCAAAAATTCCAAATGGAAATAAGAGTCGACCGTTACTTTATTTGAAAGGTCTTTTAATGTTGCAGTCAACCCTGTAACATTTTTGACATTACAACGATAGCAACGTCTAAATAATACTTTTTTCAAGTTCATAATTCATTTCGAAATAGAAATTGAAACTACACAAAAAATGTTCTTCAACAAGTGCTCGAACTGAGCACCATTAACTTGCATACAATAGTATAAATGAGGCTCTGGTTCCTCCCTTACATTGTGAAGAATATCATAGTTAGTAGCCTACAGTACATGATAATTTCGTCCCCTGAATTGTCTACAGAAGTTGGCTGTGTCTCGTGGACTTTTGATTTCAACCATCTCCATAACAAAATTCAAGTGGTGTCAAATCGGGGAATCTGGATGATCATTCTGTAGAACCTCTCCTTCCAATCCACCCACCTGGAAAGTAGTTATCGTGGATCTAACGCTTTGGTATTATGCAATGGGAAGGAAAGCCATCGAATTGAAAAACTAACCCATTTCGCACTAAAAAATTCAATTGTATGGCGTTGTTAACGCTGGCATAACTTTATTATCATCTTGCTTCAAAAATGGATGGTTCCATAATATGATTACCCAAAATTTCTGCTCAAACATTTAGTTTTTGGGGATTCGGACTGGCATTTGGCATGCCATGTTGTTATTTTATTCACTTGGAAATTTTGATGATTCACCTGCCAAAGGCACATTTATCTGAGAAACATCTGTTGTACAACAAAGTTGGATTACGGTTTGCACGTTCTGTCGAAAAATGCGTTGAAAATCTGTTTTTCCATTAACCAGCTGTCTCATCCCTATGAATGACAACCCTCAGAAGTAGAAACTTGTGCGAGCTAAGGATTAAAGATGTCTTAACTTTTAACGTGTGATTCCTAACACGGGTTGGACGATAGCAAGTGAAAATCAAGCTTTCAAGCTGGGGCTTGAACCACCGACCGACACGGCGGTCAATTCGAGTGAGTGAACAAAGCACCCACGTCGAACCGACCGGCTACCGACCGACCTTTCAATTCATTTATCATTTCCATTTTGTAAGAGTGGAATTTGTGTCGATGAAGAGATCTTTAAATGTTAATACGACTCACTCTTGATTCTTAGGACAATTTAGTCAATAACTGCGTATTTTTCATTAAGGCATCTTAATTCTATTACTGCGATATTAATGCCTTCGATATTGACTATTCCTGAACGGTTATCTTGTCTATTATTAAAAATAAAAGTTATTTAGGACTGAACTGTGTACTTGAATATGAAATTTTTCATCCATTGTTTAAACATTTCGAAACAATTAAATTCTGTGTTCAGGTTGAGCTAAGAGTGTTTTTTCTGATATAGCTCATAGCTTTAATATCATAAATTTTACAGAGTTGAATAGAGAAATGAAAGACTTTTCAAATGAGGTGTCACTAGACTATTATTCCATTTGAAATTTTTGAAAACATGAAGAGATAAACTTTCGTCTTCCTGAAAAGAATATTCTCTCAATATGTAAAATGAGAATATTTTTTGATTTATTCTGTTTTTATCCCTAGTTGTGTAATAAATAAATGAAATAAATAGATTTCTATGAAGAACTCCAAGAAAAAGTATTCATTACTTTGAATGAAAATGAATTTTCCAAGTAAGTTTATATTAATCATCTGTGACTATCACGGTAGTCTTCTTCTTTCGTATATCAATCAATAACCTTTTGAAATTTCTACTCCATTATATTGAAAATATAATCACTGACATCAAAATCGAAATCTTATACCTACAGATCACATGAAAAATCTAATAGTGTGCTAGGTATATCGACAATGTTTTTTTAATAAATTCCAAATTTGAAAATATGTGAACTGAACACCGCTTTATTGATTTTTTGTGCAGGTTTCCATTTTACTTTGAAATAAAAATCATACTAGTCATCTGGTTGCTGTCACCAGCCACGAAGGGTTCCAGTATTTTATACAGAAAATTCGTTCATCCTACTCTTAGCTCTAGAGAACAGGTAAGATTCCAGAATTTGATTTCCGATTAACTTTCCGTTACTGAATGAACCGGCCAGTCATTTGCATCACATTCAACCATGATAGTCTGGAACTTTTAAGAAAGGTTGAGGATGTGTCTCTCTTCTATAGATACTTTCACGGAGAGTGTTAAAAGTGACTGGGCATTGTTTTGAGGTTCAACTCAATACACCTAGAACTTCACTGTTTGAGCACTTTTCCATTTGGAGAACTACAATCTCTAGCGATTGAAATCCAATGCTTTTTCTGTAGTGCTTGTTTTCGTTTCTTACGATAATTCCATTTGTAATACTGCTTAACCTAAGTTGTAAAAGCTTTTTTTTTTCAGGTCATCTTTTCTACTAATCAAACCCAGACTTGCACTATAATTTCATCTTCATTTTCAAAGAATACATCTCAAAAGCCAAAGAACAGAGCTACAAGCAGGTTCTCGATCTCGGTTCAAAAGGAGTTTCAGCTCAGCTGTAGCTTGTAAAACATTTTTCTCTATTTTTTTTTGGATCATGTTTTTTTTACTAATGAAACCCAGACTTTTACTATAAAATATGAAGAATTCCTTTTTTAATTTCAAGGAAATCGATGAATACATCTCAAAAGTCAAAGAAAAGAGCTACAAGCAGGTTCTTGATCTCGGCTCAAAAGAAGTTTCAGCTCAGCTGTAGCTTGTAAAAACATATTTTTCTCTTTTTTTTTGGTTCATGTTTTTTACTAATCAAACCCAGACGTTCACTATGAAATATGAAGAATTCATTTTTTTGTCACTTTTAGGAAATCGATGAATACATCTCAAAAGCCAAAGAACAGAGCTACAAGCAGGTTCTTGATCTCGGCTCAAAAGGAGTTTCGGCTCTTATGCAAACAGCTCTAAAGGTGAGTCCTTTTTAGAATATTTAACTTGATTTAGTTTTTAGTGTGCTATTTAATTTTCGCCTATCACACAATGAATGGAACAAAAGATATGTGAGTTGTTTTTATTTGAATGATTCCACTCCAAGGTTGACAGACCATGGTCATTTTCTAGTAAGAACCTGAGCGGCGACTACCTGTAGCCACCCGGGCCGGTTGATTGGTTGATATTGACGTCGTCGGATGGTCAGAACCAAAATTATCACCTAACTTACTAATTGAACCCATCAGCAAGGAGAAGCTTTCCCAAAACCTTCAGGTCACCTGTAGACTGGAATATCGTCTACGGCAGTCGTAATGATATATTGAAGAGAATTAAGTTGATTGGTCGATATTGACATTGTCGGTTGTTCAAAGTGACCGCAGCCTTCCCATATGAATGCATATGTGAGTTATTTACCTGATGATACACTAGATTCAGCCATGCAAGGCTTTTTTGCCTCTAGTTTAGGTGAATCATTGTTTAAGTGCGCTGGCAGATCCTTGGGATTTCCTGCTCTTGAAGAGCCGATAAGTCGCTTCCTGGTTCCACCACCTAGCCTCCAAGAGTTGAAGGACTGAGAAGATCTTGCTCTTTATCCGATGTTACAATGATGATAGCCGGAGTAAATCAGTTAATGTCTTGTGTTGACTCAGGATCGGATTATTCGGTTCCACGATTAGCAACGGAAAGGAGATCCATCGCAACAAATCCAGAGGCTTTTTAGGATGAGAGGGTGTTCCGTTGGGGACAGTGTTGGCTCTAGAGTCATTCATCCTTTCGGCTCCCATAAACGCACCTTAGGATTAAAGGTAGGATTGTTTAGTCAACGTCCATCTCTTCTGTAGATTCAGGATCGGATTAGTTGGTAACTTCATGGTCCATGAAGGATTCTACGAGTTGCTACGGAAAGGAGGTCGATCACGACAGAGCCGTGAAAAGGCTTTATAAGACGAGAGAGTGTTCAGAACGTCAAAAGTTCCTTTGAAGATCACTGGTGGGCTCAGTGTCATACATTCTTCCGTAGGGATGCAAACAACTTAGGAAGAGGAGTCGTTTAGGACTCTTACTTCGACGGGAGGCAGCCACACCTCCCGGATCTCCTCTGCAGGAAAATTCCTTGGGAGTAGTTCATTACTAAATAAATTTACCGATACTGAGTCATAAAACAATGTATAAAACATCTCTTTTGTTTCATCAAGCACAATTTGTTTTCATTTAATATTATTAACATTTTTTTTATTTTTCACGCTTTTAGTCAGTTACTCAGATCCCGCCATCCCTATTAGTCTCTTCCCTGTCCGATTCCCACTTATCGACCCACACTGAACACAAAGTAGACGGAGTCAAAAGATCCAAAACAACCGATTATCTAATGGATACCAACTTTTCCGAAGACGAAGATTTCTCCGACAGTCCTGTACCGGTAAAATCGGAAAAAAAGGTTTCTAAAGAAAAAGCGACTGCCAAAAAAGCTTCCAAATCTAAAGCAGCAGGCACTAGGAAAAGTTCCAAAAAGACTAAGGAAGTTAAGACTGATGTAGATAATAGCGACTGAACTTACTAAACTTTGCCGTTAACTACTACCGTGCAGTAAACTCATTAATTTGCAAATATTATGATATTGGACAACATACAAATGATTTGGTGGAATGATTTTTCTGAATATTTATCATTTTAGAGCCTCAACCAACCAAATGATTCGTTTTTGTCCCAAACATATGATGTCAATAGATTTTTTACAAATATAGGCTTCACCACATGGTTATTATTTGGCAGATATGTTTTCGAAAAACACAACAGTTCGTACCAATTACCTGAAGTTTAGCAGAAATGATGTTTTATATTGCCAATTAGAAATGTTAAAACAGATACTAGTCTTCCAATCTCACATTACATTTTCACCTTTCTGGGTATTTTGTAGTGGAAAACATTATTTTTAATAAGAGAAGGTGAAATGAATTTCCATAGTTTTGCCATAAACTCAATTATTAATCATGACTGTTGTGTGATTGTAAGTGTGTTTTTATGATTAATGTTGATGTCGTGTGCTGTGACTTTTTAGGTTGAAGTCATCATTTTAATTTATAGGAATAATTAGATATCTGAATAATTTTCATAATTTTTTTAAAGTTCTTAAGGTTATGTTGATTGAAAGTTCCTTAGAAGCGGACAGGTGTATTTTTTGAAATATTTTATAATATTAGGATGTGATTAGCGTATAATTATTTTAGGATGTGATTTTTATGAAATAGATTTACAAATAAAAGAAGTCGTAGGTATATTATATTGCATTTCATTTCACAATATTCAATTTTTGGCACTTGGCAGAAAAAACAACAGTCCCCAAAATAAAAAAAGCAATCACAAAATGATGGATTATAATTTTTGTATTGAAACTGAAGGTACTACTTGGAAATTCCAACTTCCTGTGCCTCTTCCTCGTTGCGACTGACAATTTTTACTGCAACTAATGTTCTTTGAATACATAAGTCACAATTAACCTTTGCTGAATTAACTGAACATAATTCCTATATGATTTTCTCACAATCTTTCTCTGGAATTCATCCGAAACCTTAGCAACACACAATTTGAATTACTGGGCTGCTAAGTGTGCACTGCATGGCTTTTTCACCTATTCACCAAGTAAGTATTATTTTTAATTTGCACTTTTTTTATAAGACTGAGTACTTGAATTTGAGTTCTAACGTATAACTGCCCCACTAGCTTTTTATGTCGATTATTTCCGTCAAGATGAAAATTGCCTGGATTCGATGAAATCGACGAAGGCCGCTTTTGCCTGGTCCTGATTGGCGAAGATTCTACCGGTAAGAAAGTTATCGAAGTGCTTGAAAAGATGGTATTCGAAAATAATATTATGAAAATAGTGGTCTGACTGAAAAATAGTTATTGATGAGATAACTTCAAAAATTTTCAAAACTGTTTGTGAGTTTGTTTCGGCTTTCTTTACACACTTGGTCAATTTATTACTGCAGTCAGGAAAATTTCCAAACCTGATGAAAATTGCTGACAAATTTCCTTACTGTCCACTTTCAAAAATACTAGAGACAGCTGCTTCTAGTATAATAATAATATATCAACATGGTTTTCGAAAAAAAAACGACTCTGTGGCATCTCAGTTCTGTATATTCCGAACTTGATCAGAATAAATATGTCGTGTGAGTTATATTCAATCTCTCATAACCTTTCGACAGTATAGATTCAACAATTGTGAGGAATAAATTTGGATCACGTGGACATTAGAGAAAATATGGTGGATTGGATGAAATCTTACTTGCAAAATGCATCTCTTCTTATATAGATGGGAGCAACCTGTCTGGAAGTTGTAATATTCCACAAGGAGTTTCTCAGGGGCCTGTAATAAGTCCATAATTTTTATTGTACAGAGTGGGCCGAATTGGACACTTCCAAAGGGAAACACCTGCTTTCAAACAAGATAGATGAAGACTGATGGCTGTGTCTGGGGGTCAAATCTTATGACAAACTCAACGGTGAAAACCGCATCGTTTCTAACCGAAAATGTGCATTTTCAAAAAGTGGCTGGGACTTTTTTCCTGTCAGAAATTTCTTGTTTCTGTGAA
Organism: Leptinotarsa defecta; assembly: GCA_015342085.1. Classification (NCBI taxonomy): domain Eukaryota; kingdom Metazoa; phylum Arthropoda; class Insecta; order Coleoptera; family Chrysomelidae; genus Leptinotarsa; species Leptinotarsa defecta. Next base: position 4,647 of record WOGO01004884.1, on the reverse strand, counting down.
AACATGCTCAAAGCACTTTTTTACGTAAAATTCAATAGTGCAAAAACTCATTTTTTCAAATGAGATATCAAAAGTATTTGATGGAAAACTATTTTTTTCAATGAGACACCATGTATATTCCTGCATATTCCAAAAGAGCTTAAAACTACCTTTTCAAAAATGTAGCACACTTGATGTTTTGCTAGTCATCTTTGAAATACAAAGCTCTTAGGTTTTCTCATGTAGACTTTGAAACGCGGCGATAAAATACAAAGAAATTGTTGAGTAGTAGCTATCAAATGTTGAGAAAGCTTTCATAGCAGTAATTAAAAAGCATAGTTTCAATAAAACTATTAACAATTTATACTATATTTACTACTAATAAATGAAACTTCAACAATAATAATAATGATAAAGAACAAACAATGAAATTTATTTCTTCAGAGGTGTTCGAAATGTCTACCAGCTTCTCCCACACACAAGCGACACCTTTTTGGAACGTTTTTGCCAAATCCATCATTTCAATAGGAGTGCGAGAAGCAAAACTTTTCCCACAGGTCCATAGGCGTAGACTTATTACCAAAATTCATCAACAAGGGGTTCAATATTTTGCCTTAAAGTTTCTAAATACCTCTGAGATGTGAACGAGCCCATAATTCTACCCATTAAAACACCTGCTCACATACTAAATCCAAACATTCCTTGATTTCTCTGCTCCACAATAGAATGGGGATTTTGTTGTGTCCAAGTATAAGAATTTTAACGGTTGAAAATGCCGGCACTGCTCACCTAAGCTTCTTCTATCAAAATGTAACTTAACTAAAAATCACGCACTTGGTTACAACTTTCCAGAACCACTGGCAAAGCCATGTGGCATTCAAAATCTACTGGTCTGAGTCGATGAACTCTTCTGGTCCTGTATAGCATGAATTTGTGTTTTTTCAAAATCCTCCTACCGTTAATTCTTGGTAGGCCTAATAATATTTTCAAATTTTGCATTGACGTTTTGGGATTACTTTCAACAGCTTCTAAAACGATTTTTTCTTCCAACTCCTTATCTCTATTTGATTCATATAATTTTATCTTTTTTCTTTCAAAATGACCACCATCAATTAGGTTGTTACGCAATCTTGCGAAAATGTCTCTAAAAAGTGTCTTCTCTCAGGTTACTACCTGTGATACAAATTGTTTGCTGCTTCTGCATTTTTCCTGGTTTGTATAAAACAGACTATCAGATCCCATTTTTCATAATTCCCATACTTCATTGTGAATGTGTTTGAAAATTTAAAAAACCACTAGTTGAAGAGCGTCTTTTCTGCTTACAGCAAAATTTGACAGGTATCAGTAAAGATTTGCATTCTGTTTTATCGCCGCATTGTCCAAAGCCTACTTGATCAAATTATGTGTTTCAAAATCCACATGAAAAAACTCAAAATTTCTGTATTTCAAAGATGACTCCAGCAAAACATCAACTGTGCTACATTGTTGGGAAGATAATTTCAAAAATCAGGATTTAACGATGAACGAGAACGAGAAGGTTACCTGTTTGTTCACCAAACTCAAACAATTGTTCATTCAGTTACACTTTCGAAAGAATGTATCATCTTTCCCACCAACCGATTTCCTGGAGTCTTTGAAGTCCACTAGATACTCTTTAGGACAACAAGAGGATTGGTCCGAATTCTTGGGGTTCTTGTTGAATACTCTTCGTGAGCAAAAAAAACAGCAGAATCAATACTCCTGACCGCTCTCGTCTTGTATTTGTAGGTCTTTCGCTGGGAAAATCCTCACTTATTTACATTGTAGTAAATGTTCAAGAGGTAGCAAAAATGTATGTGATTTTCTGGAACTTCAACTAGCGTTTCCTAATATGACTGATAACCAGTCCGTACAAAGCTTATTGTCAAATCATCTGAAAATAGAACGTTTAACTGGTGATGATCAACTGTATTGCCAAGCATGCACCAAACTCACTGACTATTATAAGAAAACAAGTATAGCTGAGGCACCAGTCAACCTCTGATGGATGCACCAAACTCTTACGAAAGTTCGAAATAGAAGAACACTTCAATCTAGCAGACCACTATTATAATCTTCATGCAGTCATTGTTCACTGTGGTTCTGGCGTTGAATCAGGTCATTATTCCGCATTGGTCAAAGACGAAACGGACTGGTTTAAATTTGACGATAGTCGTATCACTTAGTGCTCTAGCAATGTTTTGAATTTATTGGTGCCTCTGGACACACCCTACATTTTGTTTAATGAAAGAGAGGACATTAGCAGATCAAGATCTTCAGATGATGTGGTGCTGCAGGTTTTTCTAGGTTTTCTTGCAGCCAAAAAAACAAACTTGCCACTGGATTCAATGAAGTTGCCCCGGAGCGCCAATTAATTTTTGTTTTTTCATAATTTCATTATTTGTATTACTTTCTTCTTCAATGAATTCAGTAACTCTTATTCACAAAATGCGTGTTTTCGAAGAACATGTAACTCAGAAAAGATAATAGATATTGATATGCGGATCTTCCACTACATTAGTAGTGGTAGATCCGGAAAAGAACCCAAATCATAAATTTCAAATAGAACCATGCATATTTTTTTCGATCGTTTTATCGGATATGAAATTCTCTATTCAACCATGTAACACATATGTCAATTTTCATTCAAAATGGCGGCGAATGAGCCATTTTCTGCTAGTTCAATATAGCGGCAGTATGACGTCATCTTTTCAAATATTGTCAAACAACTTGATGTAGGGAGAAACCAGTTTTTTAATGAGAATTTAAAAATTGAAATATTTCACCAATCCACATTAGATTGCAATGAGAATGCAGTAGTATAATTAAACTCCATCCAAGTACTTTCCAATTAGATCTGATGTTCATGGTTATATCAAAATATTAGTTGTTTACTATATTATCTAATGTCACACCTTACTTTCGATAGTGCTATAAGCAGACACACAATATATAATAGATTTTCAGATTGTTTCAATTGTAATTCCATGCATCACTTTTATTTGAATCTCTAGGCAATACTGAAATGATTACAATTATTTTTAGGGCGGTGGCGGTATAGTAAACCAACTCAAAAGAAGCTACAGCCTCAGCGACCTGAGCGACACTGCCCAAGAAGATGTTGCCCAAGACGAGACTGATGACGTAGTCATTACCGATCCGCGCCTCGTGAGGCGTCGACGTAGTCCTCAGCGATCATCTTCTTCCACTTCGGCCATTTACTTTTCCGAAGTGGATGTAAGGTCCGATCGCATAGCTTCGATACAATCAGCCGAAGACATTTCTTCCGGCTACTCTAGCAGTGAAGGGCTGTATGCTGGTGGTGTTCCTAAATTGGCAGCTAGGGAGGGGTTACATCGAGCCGGTTCTCTCACCAGATCTCGTACCACTAGAGTTACCAGGTCTACTGTTCCCAGAAGGGCTGGCGGTAGCGATGTAGGTATTTTTAAGTCATAAGTTTGGTAAAGAACACACGAATCTTATGGAAGTTTTGAATTGAACTGATTAGACTCATATATCGATAATATCACTTTAAAATTATTTTTCTTCTTAATTTGAATGGTTTGTAGATAAAAATACGAAACCAGTAAAATTATTATCTAGATATTTTAGTCCAGAACTCTTGGATGAGTACATATTTTTCTATCATAGGTACATCGATAAAAAACCTTCCAATTGATATAAATCGAGGTCTAACTCGTTTTTCACAAAAAGTGAATTTATCGCGATTGCTCCTCAAACAACTTACTAAGCAGCGACGGCTCGTCAGAGGAGGCAAGGGAGGATTATCCTCCCCATAATATTTGAGGCTATTCATCGCAATAAATTGAGAGATATTGATTATTTTTTTCTGAAATGCTTGGTTATCATTACTTTACCATTAATTTTTGATATAAATACATAATATGCCCGAAAAAACATTATCACTCACTACGTAGTACGTACCACACTGTATCCTGCATCAACAAAACTCAAACACACCTCCCATGAACGAATAACGAATAAACCATCAACCCGAAATATTAAATGCCATACGTTGCAAGGGAGCCAAGCCTCCGACCGCTTTAAAAAACACAAGCTCCACAAGACCGATCCAACCAGCGACATACGTCCCGATTTGTAATTTCAGTTGCAGAAATTATAGCGTTGGAGGAGGCTAGCCTCCAGTTGGTGCGTTAGTGTACGACTGCGTTTGTTGTTTTTATTTAATTATTCGGACGGGATGCCATGACGGACCGGAACTGAAAAATATTTCGGTAAATCGTTTTAGTGTTTCTTGATAATATTTGTTATTTGTCTATAAAACAGGCAGTATTGTATTATAGCAGTGCTTTTTGGTAACATTTTCAATGCGTTTTCAAAGTGTTCTCTTTCAATTTCAAGGTATTTTCAGGTTTTCACTTTTCGGTAAGTTTTTTTCATTTATTATGGATAAGTTGGGCGAAATTAAAAAATCTGACGATGTAGTCGATTGGTTGCTGACAAATAATTTTAAGTCTTTATCTTATGATTTCACATTAATAAATTTTACATTATTAATACTCTGGGAAGGCCTCAACCAAATTTGATTTCAATTAAAACGTCAGATAATCGACAAAATCGAGGATTTAATATTAGTTGGTACGATAAATGCGATTGGTTAACCGGCTC
>WOGO01004883.1:777-12895 GCA_015342085.1 Leptinotarsa defecta | reverse complement strand
AATAATGACCAAATTCAACGCCAGAACCACAGTGAACAATGACTGCATGAATATTATAATAGTGGTCTGCTAGATTGAAATGTTCATCTATTTCGAAGTTTCCAAAGAGTTTCTTGCTTCCATCAGAGGTTGAGTCTAGTTTGAAGATCATCAGTGTTATTATTAGATTGACTGGTGCCTCAGCTATACCTGTTTCCTTATAACAGTCAGTTAGTTTGGCGCATATTTGGCAATACAGTCGATCATCACCTATTGAAAATTCCATTTTCAGATGATTTAACTATAAGCTTTGCACGGACTGGTTATTAGTTAGTTAGGAATGGTGCCATATCATGATGACGCCAACTCGGTGGGTGAAACGCACATGTAGAAGAATATTGCAGCAATGATTTGCAGTTGTGTATTCATTTGACGTCAGGTCTACGTTTCATAAATTCAGATGATAACATTTTTTTGAGAAATAATTGCGAATGTATTTTTATAGATGATCATCATTAAGATATAAGTAATGACATGGTAACATTTTTTCCATGATGTCTTTTTATGTTGAATGTTGCCTTGAAATTTGATAACAAATCCATAAATAATATAAAATTTGCAGTAAAAAGGTCTCAAAGAAATTTATATATCTAAAATGTCACCTATACATGGAACTTTTACGTCTGAGCACAGCTTTAACTATAAAAAGTATCGACATAAAAGACTGCAAATTAATGGTTATGTCTTCTTTGCCAGACTGAACGTAACGTCAGCAATAAAATATCTCCAGGGTTTGGTTGTGGCTCAAGATTTAATCGATCCATCTCCCACTTATCCGCTCCTTGTCTACAAATGTAAACGTGAAGAGAGAACAAATTCTACAAGCTGATGCAATACGTTTCATATTGGCATTACAAATGTATTTGTTTTTGCTCTTGTTTTTCCATAATGCTCATTTTCAATTGAAACAATGGTTACCATTCGACGACTTCAGCCTTTGCATGTTCTTCAGGTAATAGAGAAGTTAGAATGAAGTGAAGTAAAGAATATTATGGGGCACAAGCTTTTATAGACGAATACGGATGAATCTAATGTACTGAAAAAAAAAAAAAGTTTTACTTGGAATAGACAATTCATTGTCTCTCAACCTCTACGTACAACAAACATTGTTCCACCGTCAAACTAAAAAAACTTTAAAAAAAGCAAGGAAATCAGATATCTTGGTTCAATTCCAATAGTCTTTAACGAAATACAACAAAGCTTCGAGGAATTTCAGGAGGGACTCATCGAAAAAGCAGCGCAAATACTCACCAGATTCTATGAGATACCCTTAAAGTAACCGAAAAATAATATAAAACCAAATACCGGTGACTACACAAAAAACAGAAAGCACTTTCCTGATGAAAAATTAAAAATCTAACATCGGGGTCCTGTAACAATTCAAAACCAGATGCCCCTGAAAGGGCGTCTAACAAAAATTGGTTTGTGTCATACAAAGTGTTAGATTTGGATAATATCAAATGGCCATAAACCCATTCCAGCCTTATGAGAAGGCGGAACCAGATGGCATTCACCCAGTAATAGAACCAGAACATCTATTCAAAAATTGGGTATAATCCTCAGTGCAAGTTGAGTTCTGAATATGAACTCGGCGAAGGCCTTGAACCAGTCAGTCCTGTCTTTTGCATTGAAGATATGAAAAGAACTACTCAACAGATATATTGAAGACACATCACTGGCTACCAAACCAATGCAGAGTAACTTAAAAAAATAAGGGAGTGCTTTCAGTTGCTGTCTGAAATATAAAGAGCACATTTGATAATACGTCCCTAGTCGAGGAGAATACGGGTCGACGACATAAGCTGCAAGTGTATAGATTGCATGCCTATAAAAATATTGGTGTATATAACCATCCTGGAAATATAATAGTGGTATAGGTAGCTAAAGGTTATCCTCAAGGGGCTTTCCCCACTGTTATGAAACCTTGTAGCGTGGAATGTCCTGATTGGTTCGCATCGTGTATGCTTGGTGAAAAGCCTTCTGGTTGGAGGGATATATGAATGGAGTGATATGTCTCGCTCAAATGGAGGCACATTGATCATCGTTCCTGGAGATGTGTTGAATGTGTACTGGCTTGGGCTTTGGATATGCAGGTTTTTCATGCAACTGAGAGGAGGTATGCATCATCTCTCTTGTTGAGACTTCCGATCATCTCAATTTCGATTGCCTCCCGTATGATCCTGGTTTTCTGGTGATGTATGCGATCTGTTTGCAGCTTTTGAATTTGATGTTGCGACCTGTGTCGAAGTGCGGTTTATATAGGGCTGAAGGTTTTTCTTCGTTCCGAACTGAGAGTTTGTGTTTCTCTAACATGACTGATATTCGCATATTTGTTTGGCAGACGTATTTCTCGCTGCAATATCCAAATACGATCTTATATATAAAAATTGTATGTAACAGTTAAAATATTGATTGATGAACATAATATTTCAATTTTGAATCACGCGCAAAATTGAAACATTCGAATAATCAACAAATTTCGAAAGTACCATTTTACTTTATTGCCATTGAAAATATTTTTGAAAAATCATCGGTTTCAGAATAATGGAAATATTCTGAATCAAGAAGAACTGTTGTTAGTTGTGCGGTTCTTTCTATCCTTCTAACTAATGGAAAACACCGATCGTATCTATCTAATCAGGAAAGTATTAGGAAACACAGATGAAGCTTAATATATATTGGAAGCGACTTTGCGGAGAATGGATTCCGTTACTCGATTCGACGATTCAATCAAGAAGTCTATGAAGCGTGGGATTCAGATAGGTTACTCAGATATTGCAAATTGTTGTCACGACGAAAACGTCCAGATTTGGGGATAACGGAGATTGGATGAAGGGCATTCGCATATGAAATAATACTTCAGCCTTAGTGCAAATACATATCAATTCATGACAATTTTGACTGATGAGTTTTTAGGAAGGGTGAAAATTCATGTCTCTGATGAAATTTGTCTGTTTCAAATCTGTTAACCAGCTGACGCACCCCTACGAACGACAACTCTCAAAAGTTGATGTGAGCTAAGTACTAACGAGGTCTTACCTTTCAACGTGTGATTCCTAGCACGGGTTGGACGACAGGAAGTTGAAATAGATCATTCGGCCTTTCGGTTCGAACCACCGGTTTACGTAGCCGTCGATTGAGTGGGTGGAGCAAACCACCCACCCACCGGCTACTGTCCCACTAATGAGAATAAATATTGACCAGGAGGAAAGTACTCGTCAGAGATTAAAGTAAATCATTTTATTTGCAAACGAAGGCAAAAGTGGGTAATTTTATGTGAGAACAAACACAATAACTTATACAAAGTATCAACAAATGTATAAAAATCAAATATTTGGTGTAGATAGGTTGTGTTTTGTATAAACCCCAAAAGGGAGCCGTTATATGCCACAATTGACAGCAGAAACCTGTGACGTTTGGTAGACAAAATCATTACAAATAACGTGTTGGAATTGTTTCCAATTCAAATAAAGAGAACAATTAAAACATGGAAATCATGATATCCAATCAGAATATCACGGAAAAAACGGTTTTGAATCTTATTACAGCCACCTTGTGAAGAGCCTTACTAAAATCTCAGGATTTGTTGTACTTTTGGGATGGTCATTTTGTAGGAAGTTGAATCTAAACTTTGATCGAAACTTAATCAGAAATGAATAATTTCAAATGGCGACAATTTCAAATATTTTTCGACTCATACTCATAAGTCTGCCCTCCAACTTCACAATAATGTTTGTTCAGATTTTTTTTGTGAGATCCCAGTGTTGGATCTATGTTATCAAATTTTCTTCATCGTAACCTGAATTTCATGACTTTTGAAACGGAATCGATGATGTTTTTAATATTTTCACCACCAAAAGGGCATCCAATAAAGTATGTTATTTTCTGAGCATATTCTTCACTCATAACTTTTCAAGATATCGATTTGTCACCAACATAGTCTTATAGATATGAAAAAAAAAATACGTTCGAAAATATGACCGAGCTCTTTCAGGAGCTGAAATAATATTTTTTTCAAAATTTCGCAATCCCTTCATAACTCACAACATTTTCTACCCAATATGCCATAAAAATGTCTGCAAAATTCATTGATATAAATCCCCTAAAACTCAACCAGGATATCAATTTCAACAATACATTTTACTGATTATATACAAATATTCACAAAAAATTAATTTTTGGTACAAAAATTTTGTGTAAGTAAAGAGCAGCTAAATAGGTGCTATTCTGGAGAAATAAAAAAAATTAAATTTCCGCTATTTTGAATTTTCAATTGCTTGTTAGAATATTCAAAATGGAAACTATTTCAACACATTATTTGTGATGTTTTCATCTATCGGACCCCGTAGGTTGAATTCTACGACCAATGGGCTTGTTTCATGCTATGGAAAATGATACTGGTTTGCTTATAAACTGATCGAGTTAGGGGTATATTATACTTATCAAGCCTAATCGGTCCCAAAATCTCTTTATATTCGCAGAAAAAAGAATAATTCGAAAAGCAACAATTTAAATTGGCCGCTTGTCTGTTGACCAATAAAATTGATCGTGTCTAGAGCGGAGTTACCAACTGTATTGGTTTTTAATATTCAATCACAGATCTGATGATCCAATTTGACAGGCGCCATTTTTGTTGTTATTGTTGTTGTGACAGTTGAATACAACTGTCATAATTATATAATTATAGACCATTATGTTGTAAAAGGTAGGTCTCGGCAGATACCTGTTCTGCTGCATATTCCGTGTCATTAGTTTACATTCCGAAAAATATTTTTTTGGGCTCAATATTCATTTTGAAATTATTTAAACAAAAATGGAAACCATTGACATTAGAAAGAGCACATTGTCGCATACACCACAGAGAGCGCTGGCTGACTGGATGACAATATGGCTAATAACCAGTAACGTTCAATTTCTTATTTTTTTATTAGGGTTCATGAGCACTCGAAAACCATTTGAAAATACAGCTCATTTAATTCTATTCAGAATTATATTAAGATATAACTTGTACATCATTTCAATCAAGGAAAATATTATTGTCCATTTTTATGCTTAATATGTGTATTCGAGCCATCTTAGTATTGTATATTTATTTGTTTGCTGGCTTGATTCTTAAAAAAAATGAATGAATAATTACAGAAAATTTTAAGTGATCGTTCATTTTCTCAGAAAAATGAAGTACCCATATTACAATTTATTGGTTTATTAGGCATTGAAAATGTGTGTCATATCGGATCCTTTCTGCTTGTTTTTGCAACATTGAGTTTAACTTTTTCTTAGTTGACAGCTCGCGTAGGAACAATTCGTTTTTTTATCGTGTTCAGTTTGTGTATGTTTTGAAAGTGTTTTAGAGATATATTTGAATATTAATATGGTGCATTCTTGTGTTGATTTTAATTGTGCGGAAAGGCACAAGAAAACAGAAAGCGCGTTAGTTTATAGATGAGTTATTTCATATAATGAGTTTAGGTTCCCAAAGGATGAAATGATGAGAAAACAATTTGTGAAAGTATTGAAAAGAAAGAACTACAATCCTTCTACTCTTTCAAGACTTTATATAAATCATTCAAAAACTGACTATAAATGAAAGGGGAACGAAAATATTGAATTTGATGACAGAGTTTTTTATTTCAACTTCAAGTATTCTCCACAGAAAGTATCATCTGGAGTTAATCCTGTTACTGGAAGTATGAAAAAAAAATAATTGAATTTTATCATATGATTAATGGTATTATTACCTCGGAAGCTTTTGTTGGATCAGTTCGAGTACAATCAATTCTGTCTATACTTAACCTCATTCAACCTTCCTCTCAAGTTTTGGAAGATTCAACAGATTACCCAAGCGAGCCTATAAAGCTTGAATTTAGTAGCTATATTAGATTGAGGATTGTAGAATAAACTGAATATTTGAAATGATTCTTTAATCCAGTTCGCTATATTTTTTGATTTTCATAATTGTATATTATTAAATAATGCATAAAATCATAGTTTAGGTAAATATTTTGTGATCTATCAACTTTGTGTACTGATTTTAGATATAGAACTTATTTGCAAACATGATTTTTCGTGTACGTTTATTTCCATGTGGAGAATTTTTCATTAATTGAACAACATTTGGCAATGTTGATAATTTCTATTGTTCCTATTGGTCAGTCGAACATTCGATTTTTAATAATTAATTACGGGAAAACTACGGTACTTAGAGAGATGAAACAAAATGCACTGTTTTTCAATTCAAAATTCCTATCAAGTGAACTATAAACCAAAAATCATGAATCAAGCCCATTATGGTATATGTGGTTACCAATAGATTTCGAATCATCAAGTTCAGAGATCGAGTTAAAAGTTACTGTAGACCATGGTACCAAACGATGAACTTATCCAAATATTCTGAAGATATATTAAAACAAAAATTTATATGAGGAATCGTACCTCTCGTAAGACAGACGTTGTAATTGAATCGTCATTTTTTATAAAAATGCCGAAGATAACTGTAGTAAACGTACAATTATCAGACGTAGACAAAACCGAGAGACACTGATGTCGTACACACAAAGAAAGCTAATATCATATCAACAATCATTTATTTTATTTTTCACTCCTATCAACAGACTAGGAGACTATTATTTATTATGACGTTTTATTGTTGATGGTAGCATAATATAGTTATCAAAAATACTACTTTGTAGTTAATCCTAGCACGTTCTGTTTCTATTTATGGTTGAAAGTCTATAGGTATTCCAAAATGAAAACTTAACTGAGAATTGTGTTCATATATCAATACGTCTATGGGTTATTATTAGTATCAACAGATTTGTATTGACACCTTCAGTCATTTCTGTGTTTAGCGGTCAACCAGGAGATATCTAACCCTAAATTGTAAATACATTTGAACCTTGTTGGATTCTACTAGATTAGTCAGATCGCTCTCAACTCAAATGATCAGTTCGTTGGTTGTGTGAGAAGTGTTTAAATGTTTGTTGGTATGTGAATTGTTAGCGTACATGGTGGAGAACATACTTAAAAAGTGGGATTTTCCCGAATGTGTTGTGAAATGTTGCATTGTTGAGTCAAACAATTTCAGTTGTCTCATTTCTTTCATATATATCTTAGAAAATGAAATTGGTATTCCCGATTCACTCACTTACAAAATTATGATGAAAGCGTAGTTTACCGATGTAGAGTACAATTGAATGTGATATAGGTAGAAGAAAATTATATTGAATATTGCATACTGCAGATTGAAGATGAATATGAAGTGGAAGTAGTAGTTAGCGTTTGATTTTTCTTTGTCCTCAAATATTATATAAATTCATATTTCAATGAAGTCAATGACGAAATTGTGATAAAAGCATAGTTTACCGATGTAGAGTTCAAATGAATGTGATATAGGTGAAAGAAAATCATTTTGAATATTTTATACCGCAGATTGAAGATGAATATGAAGTGGAAGTGGTTGTTAGGGTTAGATTTTTCTTTGTCGTCAAATATTATATAAATTCATATCGAGTAGTCTATTCATATATTTGCTTATGCGTATATTCGAAACCCTGTTATTTTGCCAAAGGTACCTACATACGAAGTCTGTGTTAATTTTTCGTAGCAATGATTTAACGAACAAAAATATAATGATGAGGACGGAAATTTTCCGGCAACACATTTTTCGACAAATGATTGTTGACTGAAGTTATTGCCTGTTTGAATTATTTCTGTTAGTTGAGCACTAACTACACAGAACTAGAAGCTACCGCTTGCAAAATCAAGATTTATACAGGGTGTTTATTGAACATGTGGCAAAAATTAAACTACTATTGCTTGGACTATTCTACGGATATTGTATCTTTTGATGATTTTTAATGGGGCGCTTTGTTTCGAAAATATGGAGCGAAAAAGAATTTCGACAATAACAATTATTTACCAAAAATTACATGTAATGTATCAATCTCAATCCACAAGAACTGTTGAAAATGACTACCTCCCCCCCGCTCAGATGCAAGAATCCAATCTGCTCCTCATCGCCTCCCGAACTCTTTCAAAAACACCAGGATCGTTTCTAATTGCGTTATACACCCAGAAAATTGAATGTCTGCAACCGTTTGTAGTAATCGGAATGTTGGTGATAGGTGCCATCGGAATTGTTAGATTTTTTATTACTTGGTAGGTTCAGTGTAGTACGTTATATTTTTATTTCGGCTAAGTTAATAATTTTAATATTATCAAAAGTGGTTTGCATCCCCATGCAACTTCACATGGGGGATCCAAAAATCAGCTGAATTTAGGCTACGTTAAATAAAAATAAAGATACTTGTCCACTTTTAGAAGACATAATCATGAACCGCTTCGAGACCACAATTGTAAATTTCGACCTGGGTGAGATACATATTCATTTTTGGTACAAATATGTAGACGATATCCTCGCCTGTTTCAGAGGTATCACACGACGCGACGGCTGAACCAATTTATGACATTCATGAATAATCTCAATGGCAACATTCAGTTCATACTCAAAACAGAGATAGAGAAACAGATAATCTTGGCCATTACACAGAATCAGAATAAATTTAAGTTCAATGTTTTCAGAAAACATAGCTATACAGACATTACCATCCCAAGCGATCCTTTCCATCCAGAAAGTCATAAATCAGCAGTCTACAATTCAATGTTGCACAGAGCATTCTCACTGCCTTTGTTTGCTAACAATCTATCTAAGGAAATTGATATAATTACACAGATAGGTCATAATAATGGTTTCAACGCAGATACTATCTAGAAGTTAGTCAGAAAACAAACCTTTAATTCACTTACAGATTAATATTCCCCCAGATAAAACAATCAGAAATCAAAAAATGGGTAACTCTAACATATTTTCGTGAAAGATCAGAGATAATATCGGGTTTCTTAAGAAAAAACAATGTGGACGTGGCCTTTAGAATATATGCCAGGATATCTGATTTCCTTTTCAATGCCAAAGATAAAGTGGTCAAGTTACGGAAATCTGGAGTTTATAAATTCAAGTGTCCGGAGTGGAATGTGGTCGAAATTTCCAAAATCATTTTTACCTAGTCCTTCAGACTAGGTAAAAATGATTGGACGTTTTCAAACCATTCCTTGGCATACAAATACAAGTTCCCAAAACTAAACGATACGGAAATTTTGCAATATGTAAACTCAATTATTTGGAATCCTTGGAAACTCAAAAGCATGAACATTGCGGGTGTAACCTGGTAAATGATCAAATCGATTTAATTTACTCGCTGGTTTTCATATAAGCATATCCACATTGTCACTAAGTAAACGAAATTCAGGTACTACAGTAGTGTTTTATAGGGGCTAATGTAGTCAATCATTGATTAATTAAGATTACTGTATGAATTTGAAAATGTCCTCATAAGACAAAACTGCAGTAACGTTAGTTACAAATAAAAGTGGTAAAAAAATAGAAAATTTCAATTCTCTTTTCTTTATACTTGTTGGTTTTTATTCATTGGCAACATACAACTGTACAAAATGAGACACAAAATTCGAATCGAATAAGTAGGTATACGAGTATATCATGTTTACCCAAGAGGTAAGATTCTCATAATCACACAGGAAGTTTATCCTAATCGCCGAATAAGTCATAGAGAAAATGAAAAATGGCCATCAAGGTTCACCAAATCTAATACATTTATTTGTTTAATGGTGATCAAAAATGCTGTTGTAAAAAACTCCTCATTATTTTGAAAGATTTACAAAAACTAATTCTCAATGAGTTCGATACAATACGCCAAAAGTATTCAATATGATTAGAGTACGAAATTTCATTTGCAGAGAGACAATCATTTGATTATTATGAGAAAATAGATATTCAATCCAATTTTTATTGGGAAATCTCCATCAGTGATGATTTTTGATAGGAGTAAGTACCTATGTTCAATCAAATAATTGCACAAAAAAGCATAAATTTTATTTGTGGTAACGAAAACATCCAAAAGAGGGTTCTCATGTACATTTATTAGTCTGGAAAAATTGTTTTATCTTAAACATTAGCCCTGTAGTAATAAAATGTCAAACCCTTCTGGATGTATATTCTCATGAACTTTTCTTCTCGACATGATATGAGAAACTACACACTGACATAACCAACAAATTATGAATTATTCATACAGTTGACACTGAAAAACTGACTAATGACAATTCATGTATAAATTGATGGATGTAGCCGTTAGTTACTACGCGGTAGGAGATCGTCATAAAAAATGAGAAATTAAACTTTCGTAAAAAAACATAGAAATTTTTATTTCTCATTTTCCATGAATTTATGTATAGTTGAATTATAAAAATTCATCAAAACCAACCACCTCTATATAAGCAACTCACTTACGTGCCAGGGATAAGAAAAGGTCTTACCTTTTGATGGGTGATCCTTAACAAACCAAACATGAGTTATTGAAGTCCTATCAAAATCTGAGTCAATCAGAATGATAATAATTACCTGAAAAAAAAGAATATTATTGCGTCACATATACCAGCAAATTCAACAAATAATCTATCAACTAAGCTACAATGATACTTCTGGATTCATATCTGTTGAAAATTCAGGATAGCTTATGAGCAAATTTCAAAGCTGATTGTTATTCAAATTCCAAAGTTAGCTCTGCTATTGTGAATTAGTAATAGCAGTCAATTTGACATTCAGATTTTCATTTTCTTCTGATCAACTGATCCTTTGAAAGCTCCCTTCAATTCACCAGTACAACCAAAAGCGTTGTTATTCGAATAAACTAAGTCTTTTGACACACAAACAGTTTAAATATTCGTCAAAATCACTATGGAATGTCACTAATAATATATATTAACAGTGATGTAGTTGCATTAAAATGATTTTACACAATCACAAAAACCAAGAGGCTCTCCATGTAGGAGTACAAAGTACAACATATTATGGATAGTAAGAGTATTAGCAGTCTCATTAGACCATACTGTTGAAAATTTGAAAAAATAAAAGACCGACTTCTTAAACTCACTCCTCATATCATAGATATGAACAATTCTTTCTGGATTATATTCCATAAAGCTAAAGTGGATAACTGTGGACCATGTTACTATGTAGAATTTGTCTAAAGGGTCAATTTTGCGTAATGATGTATCCCCAGCAATATCCCTATACAATACAATACATACGTAATATGAGCGTAATATAATGATTTTAAGACAATCCGTCTAGTACGTCCCGGAGGAATTTGAAACGAAATAGCAACAATTAGTTTCATCATGATTTATATGATGTTTTCATCTCAAGACTCCAAAGTATTTCATATTGGATACCGGCGTGATTTCGAGAAACAAAAATGCTACCGAATATGTAGAGAAAAAGATCTGTTGTTGGAAAACATTGGTGAGTTGAAATTTGAAATAATATTTTTGAAGATATTTTAGATTCAAAATGTAGAGACATAGCGGTTGCGGCGGTACCGGCCGGAAGGCCGGCGGAGCATGCTAATAAACAGCGCGTCGAAGGCCGCGCTTCGCCCTATAGCACATCATGATTAGCAGCGATTGCATGTGTTTATACAGTGCGGTCCATATGTATGGAATACATTCATTTTTAGCGTTATTATGCACATTTTGAAAAAAACCTGAAACAGGTCGATTTTTATTCTTAAATTGACAATTTACAGTAGAAAATATTAGCCCCCTTCAGCACCCCTTCTGAATTATAAGCACCCCCTCGAAAATTTTAAACAGCAAAGGGGGTCGTGTGGCACCTTGTTGGAAAGGGATTTTAGTCCTCTGTTCAGCAATATAAAGTTTTTCAAGTTTGGTGCAATCATAACTGAGAAAGTTGATTTTTAGGATGTAAAATTTTGATAATGTCTCTAGGTATCGCAAAACTTTACGTAGAATGAAGATAATAATGCCACATATATTTAGAATGTATTTCTTAATGTACTTCACAATTAAATGAAATGTTCAAAATGACCACCATTAACTTCTTGACAATAGCCGAGGCGATTTTGGAATTCTCGTACATTTTGTATGTATATCAGCAATATTGTTTGGTCTATTAAAATATACTTTAGATTTTAAATAACCCTAT
>WOGO01004882.1:0-12897 GCA_015342085.1 Leptinotarsa defecta | reverse complement strand
GCGTTCCATTTTCCAATACTCTGAAACAATATTTTTCTTCGGAATCAATAAAAGCTTCAAGTTATTTCATTAGTCTTTTTTATTCAAATAACAATTTCATTCATGTAACATTTTAAATCAAGTGTCATTTAAAATAGAACAAATTTTGCCAACAATCGTTTTCAATGTGTCGAACAAATGCATAAATCAACTAAATTCAAACAAATAAATTGTTAGTTGAATGAATTGGGGAATGAATATTTGTGACAATAAAAAGTAAAACGGCGTTTCATAATTCTATGTATAGTGAAGATATCTATTTGTATATGTTTTCTTCCGATAAACATTTGTATCAAATTGATTTGATGACTTCTCCAACATTACATCAAGGAAAGGGAGTCCACCATCTTGTTCAATCTCTATTGTGAACTTTATTGTCGGCTCCCGCTCGTTGATATAATTCAAAAAACCTTCAGGTCATCATGGTTTTTATTCCAAACAGCAAAGATATCGTCAAAGTATCTCAACCAAACTTTGGGACTATTCTGGTCAGTTTCAACAAAATATTTTTCAAAATACTCCATATATATATTACTCAAGATGGGAGATAAAGGGGAACCCATAGCCATGCCAAATTCTTGTTGATAGAAATCATCTCGATATTGAAAATAGGTTTTGTCTATACATAATCTAGAAAGTTCTAATATAAAACTAACATCCAACTTTGTTCGATATTTTAAAGTTGAGTCATTTTCAACCTGAATCTGACAATTTGAAGAGTTTTATCAACAGGAACTTTCGTGAAAAGACTATCAACATCAAAGCCCATGAGAACGTCACCATCACTGAGTGTTATATCTTTGAGTTTATCTATGAAATGGGTTGTATTTTTTAGAAAACTATCACTGTTTCCTGAGATTGGTTTCAAAATTTCCAACAGGCCTCAGATTAAAGATGCCATATGTGAGTCCACAATGTGAAAGAATAATTGCTAGAAGTGGTCATGCTATAGTAAGAGAAAGAATTCAGTTTCACCGATGGAAGAAGGTAACATTTGAAATGAATATATATGATTTGGAGCAATACATAAGAACACATCTGATTCGTAATGATTGTGACTATTTATATTTTTGCATTCAACAATCTTTCAATTCTTTCAATCAAAGTAGAAATAAAACTCACATAAATAAATTTAAAAAACTACTGGAAGAAGAGCAAAGTGGTAGTTTCAGTAATAGAGAAAATAATCAACAATTTATAGAAAAAAAACTGTAGTTAACTTGTCATCCAAAATTCTCAATATTCATGAAAAATCGCTTCTGAGCAAAGGACTGAATTTATCAGTAACTCCAACATCAACATTTGAACTAGTTACTGCTATAGAAGAAACAGCCCTAAATTTACCACCTGAAATATTTGGTGATTACAGATCTGAATGTAAAAATATTTTGTCACGACCCCATCATACTAGAAGTAATTTGAATAAGTATGAGAGAATTGCAATAACATCCCTTCGTTCAGATACTATTATTAAAATACTTCCAGCTGATAAAGGTAATGCCACAGTGATGATAGATTCTCTCGATTATGAAAATAAATTATCTCAATTGATTTCGAACACAACATACGGAACACATAATATAACAAAAAATGTTTACAAAAAACTGAAGGATGATCCAACAAAATCAATTGAACAAAAAATTTATAGAACATTGGCTAAACATAAAAACAAGCTAACCAAAACAGAACGCACTCAACTAACTTTCCATTTTAGTAAACCTTATCATTTCCATGGTTTACCAAAAATACATAAACCTAATGTTCCTTTAACACTCTGTCAGAAATTAGCAAGATACTTTTCGGAAATTTTGAAACCAATCTCAGGAAAGAGTAATAGTTTCCTAAAAAATACAACCCATTCCATAGATAAACTTAAAGACATAACACTCATTGATGGTGATGCTTTGATGAGCTTTGATGTTGAAAGTCATTTTTCCAATGTTTCTGTTGATAAAACTCTTCAAATTGTCAGATCCAGGTTGGAAAATGACTCAACTTAAAAACATCGAACGAAGTTGGATGTTAGTTCTATATTAGAACTTTTAAGATTATCTATAGACAAAACCTATTTTCAATATGGAGATGATTTATTTCAACAAGAATTTGGCATGGCTATGGGTTCCCCTTAATCTCCCATCTTAAGTAACATATATATGGAGTATTTTGAAGAATCTCTTGTTGAAACTTACCAGAATGGTCCCAAAATTTGGTGGAGATACGTTGACGATATCTTTGCTGTTTGGAAAAGAAACCATGATGACCTGAATGCTTTTTTCAATTATATCAACGAGCGGGAGCCGACAATAAAGTTCACAATAGAGATTGAACAAGACTCCCTTTCCTTGATGTAATGTTGGAGAAGTCATCAGATCAATTTGATACAAATTTTTATCGGAAGAAAACAGAGATATAACACACATACAAATAAATATCCTCACTATACATCGAATCATCATGCGAGTGTTAAAAAAGATATATATTAAATTGCCTTTACAAAAGAGCTAAAACGATATGCAATTCAACTGAAAAAGTCCATAAAAAAATATCATTAATTGAATCTGTTTTGAAATATAACGCTTATCTTTCAACAACATTCAACAACATCCAACTCAACAATTACCGACTCAAAATCCAGCGACACCTTTCGCAACTAACGTTATACCTTACATTCCAAGACTACTTTCAAAACAAAAAATACACTGAGATCTATACTCACACATACAAAATCCAACAACACTGAAGAGAAAACAAAAAATTGTATGTATGAAATACCTTGTTCTTGTGGTAAAAGTTACATTGGTGAAACCTCAAGACCGTTGAAAGTGCGTGAGAATGAACATCGAGATTACATAAAAAATAGACAATTGACGGGATATAAATTGTCAGAACACATTTTAAAATCAGACGGTGAACATCGAGTGGAATGGAATAGGACAAAAATGATTACCAATGAGCCTCATTCTAAGAGACGTAAGCTAAAAGAATCAGCGTATATTCTCATGTCTGGAGATAATTGTATTTCGAATAGCTCCTTAGAAATAGACTGTACTTGGCTACTCATCTTGAAGAAAAATTTGAGTAGTGGCGAAATGACAACAGACTGATATCGGAGAGTATCTTGTATTACATCGAATGTTTCAGTTGTCAATCAACAACATTGACATAATTTCATATTTGAGCTTTGAAAACTTTCGTGCAAGATCAAGACAAAAACGTCACAGTCATTTCTGAGAATTTAGTGCTCACCATTCTGGAATTATAATAAACACAATTTAAAGAAGATGGAGTTATGAGAAAAAGAGATAAATCGTGTTGAACTTCTCAGGGTTAGTACTAGAGTGCCACCAAGATTTAGTCAAAGCCTCAATAGATAATAATATTATCCTGAGGTGGGTTAAAGGGCACGAAAGAGGTAAAAGTAATTGCATTGCCGACTCTTTAGCTAAGGCAGCGGCTGGACTAAGAATTTTAGGACCAAGTAGCACCTACGGCCTGATGACTGATCATTGTATGCGAAATCCTTTATATTTTGTCTGTGAAATATAGTTTTTCAGAACTTTCTATTACTCCCAAGAGCCATTATGTGGTATTATGTCGAAATTATGTTATAGCTCATCAAATATTTATATACATCCATAACAAGCTTCATAAGAAGAAAAGTTAAGAAGGTTCATTTGAATGATTACTTATAGTATATAGCGAGTTCTCCCTAAAATAAACGAAAATGTTTGACTAAAATTTGAAGCCGTAATACCATATTTACCATATTCTAAAATGAATTCAGGTACTTTTTTTATTCATCATATAGAAAAAGACCATGCTGAAATTATTCAGCATGGTCTTTTTCTAGATCAATCTAGATCAATTACAGACCGATTTCGAAGTATTACCTCCCAGCAATGCTGGAAAGATCTGACCCAAACATTTTCGATGACGGAATATCTGGATTCAATTTGAGAGAAACAAAAGTGGTATTTTTCCTCTCTAATTCTAAATCTATAATATAATGATCTGAGAGAAAAATTGGGGCAACTTTCTATTCTATAATTTTTCATATTCTTTCTTATTATAAAAACGTCCCCAAATAACGAAATAAACGTATGTATCGATTATTATCACAATAGATGATAAATAACTCAACTGTAATTAAAACCATTCAATAATTTCAATGATTGTACCTAATATAATTATTCTCGATTTCTACACGATTTTCTGGTCAGCTGATACTCGCCAAATGGAATATATTGATGCTTTTACTTCATGATGTACCTAATTGATTACGATATAATACCGATAATTTTTCAAATGACAGGCAACTAGAGCGAATCTTGAAACATCATACAGGAGTGTATCTGGCAAAGCTTGAAATATGAAGATAAACAATTAATACCGCAAAACAAAGATTACATCTTGAATAATTTTTACATTCATAGGTAATAAAAGTGAAATCTCACGAAAACCTTGCCTGTTCTTATGAAAAATAAGCTACTTCTCGTCAATATATTATATTAAATCAAAGATATGATTTTATGGGGCACAGCACTCAATAAAGGGCAAACCAGGCATGTGTTTCGGCCTTTTGGATTATCATCAGTATGGCGCAGCCAAGTGCTAGGATGGGCAACACTTGGTTGGTAATCGATCAATCAATTAAACATTTACTGAATCAGTTTTCCTTCACACAATCACATTAGACAAAAAAATAACATCATAAAATACTGGCTGACTCAACAGGTCAAACAAACATAAAAAAGTCAATATAAAACATAAAGCATACATAAAAAAGTTAATAAGCTACAATCAAATTAGGATTCAAGAAGAAACTCATCCACAGAGTAATATGCTTTTTGCAATAGAAAAATCTTGAGTCAATGTTTGGTAGATATACAAACTAGGCATTGTTGATAAACTATAACAAATGAATAATGGCCTGCAGTGTTCACTTGAAGATGCACCAGCCAGAATTCTGATTACCTTTTTCTGAATAACAAACACTTCATCAGCTTTAGCTGATAAACCCCACTGTTCAAGACCATAGAAAATTACTGACTGGATTAAAATGTGGTATAGAAGCTTGAGAACATCAAGAGAGACTGTTTGTTTTAACGGACGAAGTAAATATATATGTTTAATGAGCTTCAGTTTGACACTATCAACATGGAACTTCCAGGTAAGTTTATTATCAATATCAACACCTAAGAATTTAGTACAATTAACTTAATGTATAGTTTCATTATTCAATCTAACCAAATAGCTTGTATCAATTGTTATATTTTTAGTAACAAAGTTGAGCATTTGAGACTTAGCAGCAGGCCATTTATAGAACACCACTCAGAAATTTGATCAGTTACTTTATTAGCTTTGACAATTACTTCGGACATGGTTCCCGCAGATACTAAGATGTTAGCATCGTCCGCAAAAATAACAGTAATGGAAGCTTTTGAACAAAATTTCGGAAGATCTTTTATAGAAACCAAAAATAGAAGGGGTCCCAAAACAGAGTCTTGAGGTACATCTCTTGATATACATTTTCTTTCAGAATTCATTCCATTCACACAGACCAGCTGACTACGATCAGTCAGGTAATATCCAATTCAATGCGGAGCCACATATACCATAAAACTGCAATTTGTGTAACAGTATGTCATGGTCAACGAGGTCAAAGGCTTTGCTCAAATCAAAAAATAATCCTAAAGTCTGCTGTTTGTTTTTCAAGATTTCCAGTGAATGTTTAATGAGTTGATCAATTGCACCAACTGTAGATTTATTTCTTCTATAAGCATTTTGACCAGAAGAAAATAATCTAGATGATTCCAAGTAATCATATAATCTTTGATAGAAACAGTATTCAATAATCTTAAAAAACTAAGTAGCGATATAGGCCTGTAAGATGCACAGTCAAATCGAGAACCCTTATTTGTATATTGACATTTTCAGTATATCAGGAAACCTCCCTTCAATGAAAGTAGAATTAACTGCTTGAGTCAAAGGCTCAGAAATCACATTGGCAACCTTTTTAATAACATGACCAGGAATTTCATCAATACCGGACGATTTTTTCTTAAAAACTTTTTTGATAACTTGTTTAATTTCCATTTTAGTTGCTGGATATTAATAAATACTTTGATGAGCAGATGACATATAATTGATATTTTGGTGTCGGTTTTGGATATGCTACTACTGACAGTTGAGAAATAGTAACTGAAAAGGTTGCATATAGCAAAATTATCAGAAAGAATGTCTCCACCTTCAGCACTTTGTAGACAAGGTATGGCATTGCAAGTATAACCATTCTGAGCTTCCTTGATGATTTTCTAGGATTCTTTCACCTTATTGTCAGCAGAAGAGATTCTATCATCATTGCAAGTTTTTTTTAGCATGTTTCAATTTAACCCGATATATTGTTTTAAGTTCTTGATATTCCCTATGATATAAACCATTTTTATATTCCTACCTTGTTCAACTTAGATAACTCAGTTAACCTTCTACTTATTTCTCTCAACTCAGTAGTTATCCACCTGGAGTCCACAGATTTTTTTATTTTGACTAACTTTTTTGGAAATGAAGTGTCAAAATATGTATGCATGTATATGGTAATTGATCTTTCGTCAACACGTATACACATTTATCCTTTACCTTAACTATCATTATTTTTTTTTTATTTTTCCACGACAAGAATATGTTTTTTTGGATTATCACTCATTTATTTATTTATATTTCATTTCATGATATAATTCTATGTAAATTATGTTCAAAAATATCATCAAAATCATTCACCTACCTGCTTAAAATATTATGTATTATATAATTAACTAGGTAC
This sequence comes from Leptinotarsa defecta, assembly GCA_015342085.1. Taxonomy (NCBI): domain Eukaryota; kingdom Metazoa; phylum Arthropoda; class Insecta; order Coleoptera; family Chrysomelidae; genus Leptinotarsa; species Leptinotarsa defecta. The sequence goes on along the minus strand of WOGO01004882.1, from coordinate 6,038 downwards.
GTCATTTGTTCTAGTGAATAAATTTATTATTATTATTATCCATAGCTGACATTTTTATTGTACAATTTAATGGCCATAAGCCTGGAACAGATACAACTAATATGTGTGTTGGCACTTCCAACTGTAGGGAATTTCTAATATTATAATTCTTATTACCATTAAGAGTAGGAAAATTGGTTGTGTGCGATTTTACATATTGTAATATCTCATAAAAGTACTGGCAGAGATCTTCTGATTTTTCTTTAAAATCAACCAGTGACATATACAACACTAAACTGGGATGTTAAACTAAAAGCTGGTAAATATTCGTTAGAAAAACGTCGCGTCGTTCGAGTGCGGATATCAGTGAATCTAAATAAGGAATGATGACAGCTGCTGTTAGGTATATGTGAAATGTCTGAAATATTCTCATTTTTTTTTGTTTGCCTTACCGCGATGGTCTTCAATAATATGTAGAAATAATTTGTATATGTCGATATTCTTCCATTGTAATGCATTGGCAACAGGTTCCAATATAGCTAAATATAGCAATACATATAATGAATACTGATTAGGTAGCAGCACAATGGTACTGAAAAACAATTTTTCTTGCAGCAGATATCTGTAGATATCTTTGCCGGTCCATTAATGGTTTCCTCAAAATGTTTGTTGAGAAAGGCAACCCTGTTATATTTTTGCGATCAGGGTGTCACACATAAGACCACAATGTTGGGAACATATTTTATTTTCAAAGAAAATTTTCGGAAAAAACTGATTATAATTTTTAGCATACCCATTGTGGTCTTTTTTATATTTCTCCCTCAGTTTTGTGTTTTTTTTGAACGCCACCAATACTTTTAGACATTGTAGAACACCTATCGTATCCTTGGCCAATGCACCTATCGGGTTAATGTCCTGGGTTTTCTAAAAACTCATCAATTTCTGACGTTAGAGTATTGGCATCTATTAATCAATTCTACGAATCCTAGAAATTTTTCACGTATCATATTTTTACTTTCATTATAAAAACGGATTCCAATGGAAAGCTGCTCTTTTTCAAGTATGCCACATGACTCATCTGCCATGTCACTAAATAAGGACAAGTTTTCTTTGCAACCTGTATAATATAATTATTTACAACCAAGCCGCATAAATCAACAATTTCGTTTTTAATCTGTGGGGATGTATTTTTCCTCATGTTCTAAATGCTGTTTGAAATCAATTCAATGCTCAGATTTGAAAGGTCTTCAAGAATACCTTCATGATTCTCTTTACCCCTCAAAGGCAAGTCATGAGTGCCGTATTCATCATTACAACCACAGGCATTCGTTCCGAAAAAAAATCTGCTTCGTCAACTTAGAATTTATGATACTGTGATGAGACATGCTTAACGAAGTATTCATGAATATTTTTAAAGCGGCAAAGCGATCGAGTTATAAATAAACCTCCAGCTACAAATTTAGGTGAAAAATATAAACACAGTGTTCCTTTAGGCGCAGCCAGGGCGAATAAGTTTGCAACCAACTATGATTGAATTTACGCTTGAGATTAGAGACTACGGCATCTTTGGCAAAGTCGTAACTCTCAGGAGATACCCAACAACGTTTGAGCATATCTGATTTTTGAATTGTCATTAAAGAAGTTCGCCCTACCCATTTGCCGAGATCGTTATCACAAACATCTTTATCTTTAAGTATATTTTCGACTTTAGGTAATCAGCTTGAGACAGTGAATTCTGTGATAAGTTTCTTTTTGTTTTTTCCTTTCCAAAGTCCCTGAAACAAAAATACCTATGCTATTAAATATCTGAATGAATCTGAAATAAAATTGGGTCCATCAAATAATGAGAAATGAAATGTACTCATTTAATATAATAACTAGCATATGTGTGCCGCTGTTCACTCTTACTTTGAGACCGTGCCGAAAAAGAAGTCCCGCAGCTTTAATATGAACTAAATTAGTACCAGTATAATAAACGATATTAAAGAAGGAATAAACTACGTAGAAACACTACGCCAGCTTTTTGGGACTTCTTTCATGGCGCGGACTAGGTATCTCTCACGGACAGGAACAATACCTAAACGTGGATACGAGAAAAACAATAGCACATTTATTGGGTTGCTTAGCGTGTACGTACTACGGCTAGCCCAGCAGGGACTCGTGTTGTCCCTCACTCTACATTTGCAAATCATTTCTTAGCTGTTATTAAATACATGTTTGTCAATAGGTAAGTATTTGGTAACTTAAGTTTAAAAAACTTTTTTATATCCATTTTCAAAAACACGAACAACAATGACAATGTGTACCAAATTTCAGATCAATCAGTCAACAGGAAGGGAATCAAACTTCAATGACCAAATTTAACCCAAATAAACAAACAGGGTAAGTTAAATAAAACCGTTAAACAAAAAATGGACTGACTCTTTAGAAGAACTGGAGGATAAATCATTATCTTTTTAACGCGCTTCTATTAGCTTCACTTGTATGTTTGTTTGTAACCGACTCCTTTGGACTCGATTTTGACTAACTTTAAACGGACAGATCTATTTTGAACTCTGTACACTTATCAAGAATCGGTGACAATACAATTAATTGATAAGTTTATCTCATTATCCTGATCAGGATAGCCCGGATTAAATAATGTCCTCACACAGTCTCTGTGTGAGAGCAAGTGAGACAACCACACTATCTGGTCATGCGTATATATTTTATATATACAACAAATTAGCTTGAAATAGCAAGCCAAACTAAAAAGTGGAAAATAGATAAAATAGTTCACAAAAATAAAAATACACGCTTTAATAGCAACACAAACTAAAAAATAATTCGGTTAATGGCTTGATGTAAGTATATAATGACTTTTAATAAGTCTGAAATCAGAATACCTAAATCTATTTGTAAAAAAATATTTTTTTTGTAAAAAGGCGTCGGATGCAATCTGGCAAACAGCTCCTAACCAAGTGTTTATCACAATGAATATTTAGCACATCACGCGTTTTTACAACAAAATTATTTTTTTTGAATATATTTATTCCGATTTCAGACTTATTAAGTCATTAGTTACATAAAGCCATTATTATTATCGATGTTGGACACAATATTTTTTAGTTTGTGTTGCTATTAAAGTATGTTTTTTTAGTTCTTTGAAGTATTTATTATTTCATTAAATTGGGGTTATATTGAATTACATTTTCATTATGTAGGTACTTTTGTTTGTTTCTGTTTGTTCATGTAATTTCTGGATTTTCTAAAAACGTCTTGTTAGCAGTTTAAAGTTCAAGTTCATACGATTATTCTGTTGAAAGTTACATATTCCAGAAACCAGTACTGAAAACTGAAGAAATAAAATCAGGTACATAGTACGCGCCAACTAAGATGAGATTTTGATGTGCATTTAAAACCAAATTGTACCCGTCCAGAAGATAGCTATTGGTCACACAAACTGATGTCAATAGTACATTGGCGAAATATGACAAGTGGGGGGACTCTTTTAACACAGAACGATTTTACGTTTCTGCGCTGACTCATCTCAGTTGGTGCGTACTTTATCTATATGCGACATGAAGAAGCTTCACAGGAAATAGAGGACACACGTTGCACTTTTTGAGAACCAGCTATAGGGGCCAAAGAAACATTCGAACCATTTTTGTGACCGAAAAAAAATGAAACTGAATTGGAACTGTCACAAATAACGTTATGATATGAAAATTGTCTATCAAAAAACTATCAGAAAATATAAGTTCTCAGTTAAAATTATGAATTTGGGATGCAGAAAATAATGTTAAAAGAACTCTTTGTTATTCCAGACTATAAACTATAAATAAATGTAATAGGTATTATCAAAAAAATGAGGAAACACTTTCTAGACTTGAAAATGAGAGATAAAAAAAAGGAATTACCCTTTTTTTGTAGAAGTCACCTTGATTGATTATGACTGTCGTTTGTGAAATGACGGCTTTCTTTTATTAAATTTATACATTGAACAATCATCTTCTTTCTATGGGAATGAGAATATATTTATAGATTTCACTGAAGTTATTGCGGTCGGTCTCGTTCAGTTTTTTTTCTGTGTGTTGAAGATAATGGATTTCCAAAATAAATTTCCAAAATGGTCCGTATTGAAGGGAACACAAACTATATGAGAGTGAAGATCAGTCTCAGTGACCCTGGTTATTGGTTATCCAGAAATATTAGATATAATTAATTTTTTTTCTGTATGTTATTGTTCGAAGAAACTTGTTCTTGGATTTATAATAAGGCACTCAATAATCTTCATATGTATATGATTCCCGGTCTCGTAAGTTACACATGCAGTTATAGTCTCCTTAGTGTTTTCGAAATTTTTCAGTACGCTACTGCCCTTATTTTTGGAATTATTTTGTCACTTGATGCTTCCACATAGGTAAGTCACTCGTTGTGACAATATTTTAGTGATTCATGCACTTGAATGCACACATCTATTATGCACAAATAACTCAGTTTGCAACGAGTGCGAGTTGTGCGACCGAGAACCGGGATAACAGCCACTACCGAATATGTAATCAACTAACCTTGTTTATATGATAAGTTAAATGATTATTACGCTGATCCCTAGGTATGGAGAACAACGAACTGATTAGATTCATTATTCGATGGGTACCAAGTTTTTATAGGCGTCATATATGCCATTAATCATTCGTCTTATCGGCACGGTCATAAATGTTTAGTAACCCGCAGACCATATAACCTTCAAATTCGTGGAATTCAACCGTTGCGCAACTGATTGATTTACACGGGGTGCTTTTCTCGTCGATACTCATATTCCTTCTTCCTCTGAAAAACTATTGGTGGTAAGTACACCTAGTATTCAAAGTATTTTGAAGAGTGGTTGCTTAGAGATAGGGAACAGTGCCGTACACACCTAGTCGTTTCTATTAATTATTTTGCTCTTGTGAACTTTGGTACCTACTGCGATTTGCGAATTGAAGTAATTCCAAGGTTGATGGTTACTATGAGATTATCAAACGAATTTTTATTAATAAGAATAAATCAAGTGCGGAATACCATTTGTACTAAACCAAAAAAGAAAACGATAAAATTATTCAATTTTTGGAGCAATTGTCCCTCGAGTTGAATATTTTTCTGCAAAAAATTCAACAATTTATTCTACGCAAACATTTTTTATTTTTCAATTATCTTGGCTCTTATAAATTATTGTTGTGGATAATGTTCTAATTTTTCTTTAGAGAAAATGAAAAATACTGATGGAATAATTATTTACTATAGTCATTCTATATAGTAGAAATAAAAACAAGTAACTAGGTACGTAGAAGTTGAAGACCGCGTATACAATTTGAAAAGCATAGAAGTCCCGAAACAGGTGATTTCACATGTATAAATACTACGATTAAATGTATACCAATTGAGAATGTTAGCGGTTTTGTTTTTGAAACTACTTTCAACCTATCACTGGAAACCAATTATGTGAATAGGTACTTACTAAGACCGTACGTAGACCGGATGATAGTTCCAACTCGATTTCGCGAAAAATATTGTTCAAACCATAATTCTGTTTCTGTTTAAAATCTGTTTTTCCGTTAATCAGCTGTCGCCCCCATACGAACGACAACTCTCAGAAGGTGAGAAACTTGTGCGAGCTAAGGACTAACGAGGTCTTACCTTTTAACGTGTGATTCCTAATTGTGTACCAATACTGTGAATAAGGGAGAGGAGGGCGAGTTGGAAATGTTAGTGATCTGAATTAGATGAAAATGGTACCTACTAATACATTGAAACATGAACGGTTTATCGAATTTGATACAAAATATATATATTTTTTATAAATCGTACATAGTCATTACTTCATTCCTAAAAACATTGGAGATTTTTTGTCGTTTGTTAACGATCTCTTTTCCATCTTGCTCTCATCATGTGTCCTCATCTTGCTTGCAATGTAGTAATCCTGTAATCAATGCAGTGAAGATTATGAGTACCCAATTTTGGCACATATTGCACTAAATCCATAACACCGTACTTTTTGAGTTACTATTAGATGTTTCGAGAGTTTTGTCCATTTTGAT
>WOGO01004881.1:0-12897 GCA_015342085.1 Leptinotarsa defecta | reverse complement strand
GTGCGTCTGCTGCAACACGTTAACCAACTCAGGTGCTGTGATTGTCGGTTGTCTTCTTGCGGTTAAGACCAAAAATCGGTCTTGAACTGCAGTTGTAACGCGTCCTCGCCCTGGATGTTGTTCGGCTGGACTGCCAGTTTCACGGAAACTCCGCCACAATCGACTGATAACACTTTGGGAGACCCCCAAACGAAGAGCTACATCATTTTGTGGCATGCCACCTTGAAGATATTCATTTGCTTCAATATATTGTTTTAACAGCTTTTCCAGGATATTCACAGGATCAATGGTAACCTTTTTCTACGACGACTTTTATATCAATCAATGTACCACATTTAAACCATTTTTCTGTTACGCAAAAATTTAAAAATCTCTTCATGAAATTTGTCCGAATATTGTATAACCAATACAACCCCCCCTAGACTGATTCAATCTCTATATATTTGTCAAACTGGCATCATTTGCCGGCCATACATGCTTTCAACTTCACAGAAACCTCAGTACAATGAGTGAAATCAACATCTGGAGAATGAATAAGTTCCTAAATTCTCCTCTTTCTCGAATCTTCGAACAGTGTCATAAACCTGTTTTATGATAGAAGCCGTTCGAAATCGGTTCGTTCTAAATTTTTGTAAGTAAATGTTTTCACCAGTGACTTCGTTGATTACCAGGAACATACTTTCAGTGTCACTATTTTCCGGGTTCAAAGGCCTCAGAGGTTTGTACATCCTGATGACTGGATATTACGGCTGCGTAACGCATATTTATGTTGACTTCTCAAGTTGTTTGGTGTGCTAATACTTGTACCTGGCTTAGGCAAACCGCATATAGCGTGTTTATGTTGATACAGGTAGTGTGGTGCGACAATACCTGTACCTAAATTTGGTAAATTGTCAATAACAGTCGTTGACCCTCTTCTATCTGCCGGCGTGCTTCTCAGAATGGGATTTCCATATTTGGCTGAGGTTCACAGCTTCTTCTTTTCTGTTGAAATTATCTGTGCGTTTGTAGATCTCTATTGCCTCCAGCACCAGTTGGCTATGGTATCCCTAGTTTGGGGTAATGAGTTTTGTGTTTTCAAACATAATCCTGTGATTTCCTTCACAGTAAACTTGTCTGTTTGGCCTAGTCTGCAGTTTCTCTCATGCTCGTTCAGCCTTGTTCTCATAGATCTTTTAGTGGTTCCGATGTATATATTCCCACAAGTGCACGGCGATAAACCCCTGCTGCTGATGTGGGTGTCTTTTGTCTTCAGCCGACCTGAGGCTTTGATGCATCTTCTTGGTGGGTATGAAAGAAAACCGTTTTGATGTTGTGCTTCCCCAAAAGTTCTCCAATTCTGTCTAAGACCCTAGTGACAGTGAAAACCTCGGCCGCGAAAACCCTAACCATTTTGTCAAGAACATACTTTGTTAATTATTATATTCATCTTGGAAAGCCTTTGACATCAAAAACCAAGGCTGTAAACAAATTTTTGAGGTATCCTTCAGCTGTTGATACTGACTGTCTTCAATTTTCTACCTTAAGTTCATTACCAAGTTCAAGTAAATTGTGCAACTGTTATATGAGTATACTCCTAAATTTCTCAATACATCTTTTGTTCTGCTTGAGAATTTTCCTTCCTCGACATCGAATTAAGAATCTGTGAATATGCTAATTCAACCAAATCAATGATTCCTTTCAAACTTAAGACATTTTTCTATCATACTTGTGAATTTTCTTGAAATTAATCATTGATTCAGTATTCCACATAGCTGTTGAAAGACTTCCCATGCTGGTATCCACCGTTGTATTTGATATACTTCCCATTATGATAATAATAATTACTGGCATATATTACTGTCACTTTCATATTACAATCCGGCAGCTACAAGTGTCTGTTTTTTATACGGGCTATTTTTTATAGTTCTAATAGAACTCGTGACTCTCTCTTCGAAGTGTCGTGAACAAAATTGCCTGATCTCGTATTGGGAAGTGATTTATCAAACATAATAATATCAGGAAGTGAAATGTATGTGAACAATCAATATTTGATTATTGTTGTTTGGATAGAGAGAACATGTTTATAGATCATAGATAGTTGTGCCATTTCTTGCAAGAATTTTTTAATACGAACAGATATCGTATTCACTAGTTTCCTGTTTTGGATGACAATACATATTTGTTTATCCTGTTTTGTTCGTTTTCTACAACACTGATTTAGCAAGTAAATTAGTGTAAAGTAAAATTAACTCACTTTCCATATTCAAATTTGTTTGCAGCAAATCTTTCGCAATCAAGACTTTGGTTCTTAAATAGAACAACATAAACCATCTGAAATAGATCACATTGTAACTGCAGCCAAAAAAAATATCTACCCAATATCTAGCACAAAACCTTACTAAAATCCAAAAGAAAAGAAATAATAAAACTTGGATAACCATTGTCGAATTAAGGTTCTGAAATTGTAAGTACCTATTCCTTGATAGCATGAATGTCTCAGAAAATAGATTTTTTGAAATTTCATATTCTGCAGGAAGACGAGTATACATAGCATGGTATGTTCGGATGGTATGAAAGTTAGTATTTCATGTATCATCTGAATTCAATTTGAAATTCTTTCTTCTTAACTTTCTGCTTTATTATTCAGCATATTCATTATCCTTGTCAAATTACCACTATCTTTCCCTGACAAGTTGTACACATTCATTTCATCAGTTGAACTAGTACATCTAAATATTCTACAATGTCTTTGAGGTATTACAAAGCTTAATTAGATAATTGAATAATTCTTGTGAAACAGGTGTCTTTTAAAAAACAATTACGATAGAATATTAATTTTAGGAAGACAGATAATTTGTAATCATTTCAATTCTTGGCAGTTTATGAAAACAAGTTATAACAATGAATCAATAACTTCTTGTTGACCGTTTAAAAGGAAATTTGAATTTTGTATTTATAGATATCCAGAGATTCCAGCAGATTTAATCTTTGTACTTTATTTTCTAGATGGAATATGTCGTACCCCGTGTTGAAATCATGGTTGTTCTGTAAACGGTGGCAAACATAGGTGGAGTTTTTTTTTTAATTTCGGAGATTCACGTTTCGAAATCTCGTGAAGTCCTTCCTATATAAACTTTTGGACATGATCCACGTGTGGGTTAGTAAATCCCTGATTTGTTATCTTTGTCCATATTTGACTTGTTGTTGAGTATATGTCTCCCAAAAAATACAGTCTCACATGCCTTGTTCATTTCGTTATTATTCGTTTTGTTTTATCTGACATCAGGATAAACGATATCGTCCTTAGTTTGTATAATTTTTAATAGCATTTCATCTATGAGTTTGTGATAATCTCCTGGACGAATGGTTGGAAATAAATTTGTGACATGGAACGAAACCAATAATTTAGAATTAGGTAAGAGGTGAATTTTGAAGATGTTCTATATTAGTTTTTCATTTTCAATGGAGATAGGAATTGGTCGTAGTTCATCAGAATATGAAAATTTTATATGATGATTCTGTTAAGAACGATACTACTGGTCTGATGGGTTAGGCTACGTTAGGTTCAAAGTGAGTTCTTAACGAAGCCGATTAGTTTGTATGATGAGTGGTCTTTCAAGGTCAGATGGTAAGAGTACGGCTCTGCCAAACTCTAAAAACTTCATTCGGTCCCCAGCGGGGCAGGCAAAAAATATGTGCTCTGCTGTTTCATAATTTTCCAAACAGAGGTGACACACACTGTTTTCCAATAGTCCGAGTCTCTGCATATGATGATTCAAATGACAGTGACCTGTAAGAAGACCTTTTAAACATCGTAATTCATCTCTACTGTAGTCCAACAACTGTTTGGTATCAAGCTTCGAAGAGTGAATAAACGCCTTGGAGTGAGCCAATCTGCCAGAAGTCTATAAATTTTCTTGTCATCCAGGTGTTCAATCTTTGTAAGAAGTCGAGTGTTTTGAGTTCATACATTAAGGTTTATTAATTGTCTGATGTTTTTAGAGGGTCAAATGAAGCTTTTTTAATATTGACGCCCAATTTCTGTGATTTTCCAATATATATGATATATTCACCTCACAGTATTCACCAATGCCTGCCGTTTTTAAGAAATATAAAAAGAAGGCTGCAATATTGTACCTTATTCAGAACTTCCAACTGGGTCCCGATAATCGGAAAATCTTTGTGTCAGTTCAGGTTGAAACAACCCAGGTTCATCTTTACCAAGCATGTTCATCAAAGATATCCTTGTCTTGGAGCTATACGCCCAAAACAATCGCTTGACCCCGGAGTTAGAACAGTTGAAGTGTTTTATGACTCAATTGTCATCGCTTTCATTGCGATAAAAAGTCATTGATTTTTGAAACTTTACTCATGAGAAAATCTATTTGCGGAAAATTCAAGCTTTATTGTGTATCGTGAGTAATTTCACGATGTTAATAAGACATTTTGCGACACGGTTTCATTACACCAGACGGAGAAGGAAATCCATAATAGTCAGTTGATTAACAGTTTCTTGTACTGGTACAGGCTGTTAGGCAAGTTTGTTGAATATGTCAATTCAATTCACCTGTCAATAAAATTTAGCACTTGACTATCATGAAAATTAATGATAAACATGATTTGCAATTCTCCACAAACCATCTTACACAAGCATTGTCATACATAATTCCTCCACGCATTTCTAGCAGTATTAATAAAGTAGCTGCATTTAATAGTATGCTTCACACTATTCCTCCGTCTGTTGGAAAGTAATTTTCAGAGAGACCTGAGTTTTATCAAACAAATCACTGTCAACAACGGTTACAAGGTAAATACTATCGACTCCATTCTTTTCAAAATACTACGAAAACAAGCCTTAGACTAGGTCTATCCAACTTCGAGAAACAATAGTGTGCGTTACACGATAGTGTGCTGACTCTCTTGCAAAGGAGGGTGCTGCAAGCGGCTTCATCGGACCAGAACCTGTCATTGGCATCGCTTTGAGCTTTACCAAACAAACATTGAACACCTGGATGGCAAGAAGATTTATGGACTTCTGCCAGAATCTTCCAGGATTGGCTCGCTCCAAGTTTATCCACCCTTCAAAACTTGATACCAAACAGTTGTTGGACTACAGTAGGGATGAACTACTGGTCACTGTCATTTAAATCATCATACACAGAGACTGGGACTGTCGGAAAACAGTGTGTGTCGCCTCTGTTTGGAAAATGATGAAACATCAGAGCATATACTTTGTGCCTACCCCGCTGGGGACCAAATCAGGTTCTTAGAGTCCGGCAGAATCGTACTCTTACCATCTGACCTGAAAGACCACTCACCATACAAACTAATCGGCTTCGTTGAGAAGCTGGGTTTAGTTGGTGGAGTGTGAATCGGTGTGAGCCACAATTTACTCTTACGGGTTGTGGTGGAGGTTCAAATATACCCACTCACTTTAGACCTAACCTAACCCAACCTAGTGTGCGATATTGGACGTGGCTTGTGGTTCTTGCCCACAACTATATATTGGTGAAACGGGAAGAACAGTTTCCCAAAGAATTAAAGAACATGGGAATGGAAAGACTAATTCCACATGTTTAGAAATGAATATATTTGAAAATTCTGGTCATTTACTGAATGACCAAATGGAATTAAATCACTTCCCGTTACTGAATATTTTTTCAAATGTACAAACTGTTTGTAAAATATTTTTTTATGTACACATTTTTAACATTAACTGTGTGGGTGAAACTCCGATACTTCCATTTGTAAAATTATAAATAAATCATTGAATATGTAGATTTTATTCAGTAAAGGCACGCTTAAAGAAGCTATTATAAAGCGAACCACGTGTTACGTTTTTGTAAAATTGTGTAGTGTGTAGTGAAAAATCTCACAATAAAGTGTTTCTTGAATATGTCGTTCATATATATATAATGAATGATAATGGCACCAGACCTAATCCTTGTGGTACACCATGTTCAACAAGTTATTATTCAGTTATCTATTGAATTATTGCGATTCGATACGATACAAAGATACACCATTGTTTCAAAACTTCCGAATATGTCATGTTCCATGTGCCATGTTCAACTACCCCGATATTTTGAGACATTCAAGACATATTGAACGTTCTCTGTAGAAATCAAATTGTGCTTCGCCAAAAAACTAAAAATGAGACTGAATTAGTTGTTCCATTATTGAGATCAGATGATAATTGAAAGATAAAACTGGAACTTCTGGCGTAGAATAAATCCAAAACAAGCACTTCTCTCAATCACCCGAAATGGAACACTCTTCTCGACGCGCGTTTCACCAACCAAGTTGGAGACTTCAGAAAATTGGTAAAATTGTTGTCTTCAACGACTATAAGGGTAACTAGAAAATTTTGGGGATCATCAGTAATAATATTAGCTCATGGTTTATGTTGATATGAACTATTTTGTTTGGCTAATATTTCTTATGAACGAATTGTAAGACGAAGCATTCATTTAAATAAACGTTTAACGAATTAATTTTTCTAATTTTTTCCTTATGGTGATTTTTATTATATTCTGCTAATATAGCTGCTGAGAAAAACTGTTTTCTTCATCTCCTGAAGACGCCAACTAGGTTGGCGAAACGCACGTCGAGAGAAGTGTTGCATTATAATCATCTGAAGAGGAGTAATTATACACATTTCGAAGATGAATTATGTGAAGTTTTCTTGATAATTCCAATATTGAATTCGTTTTGGAATTTTCAATAACCTTATCGCGTCTAAAACATTATTTTCGAGTACTAGACCCATTAAGAAAAAACTAGAGGAGGGTGGTGTTGCTAAGAAACTTGATAATATCGTCAACAACGTGTATAAAATTTCATTGAACTTATAAGAAGAAATATCGCAGATATGAGGAGTGTATTTATGTTAGTTTTTCCGAATGTTATTATTTTCCAACACGTTTTCGATTTATTGTTTGACGATTGATGAAAGTCATCATGTGCCAACATTTTGGAAATTTTCAGCAGAGCTGAATTGTTTGTGGCTTTAGGACTATCTGCTTACATCAGCTTAAAGTTTCAAGTTCGCCCATCTGATCGTAAATATAGCTTAAATTATTTTTAACATATTTCAGCGTCAAATAGAGAAATCCAATGACCTCTACGAAGAATGTAAGAACATCAATGACTCAAAAGGCCAGCTTCTGCGTGAACTGTCGGATAGCTTGCACATTCAGATGAAGGCTTTCAGAGAAAGGCTTGAAGATGCCAGAGAAAGAATTGAAGATAGTTCTAGATGCTTCCTGCTACTCGAATCATGTCACGACATTTTAGAAGACGACTGCAAAGAGCAAGAGGAATTCGTCAAGCTCGCTGAAAAGTCTGGAAATGAGAGGCTGCTTCAACTCTGTCAGGTAATTTCATTAATATTAAAAATTGAACTCTCAGAAATGAAGAGAAAACATGATCGGTTTCTGGTATTTTTTTTTCTCATTGAGAACTTATTTCAGACAGATCAGACTCGGATTTTTTTGTTCTACTTGGGAGCCGCGTCCGACTTGTCCATTTTTTGATCAGACTAAATTAAAACTTCAACGACAATTTTGACTTGAAAAAAACATATATTTCTACAACGATATATCAATCGAAAGGATATATTTTTAGAAGAGATTAATTTTTGGGAAAGCAATGTTTTGGTTTTCTACTCCTCCAACTTAATACAAAAAATGTGGGAATCTTCGAAATAAAGGAAGGACGCATCAATTTGAAAAATCAACTCTTTACAAAGATCATGCAAAGAAGTAACTTTCAGACATAAACTGAAAGAAAAATCCCTCCTCAAAAAAGCTAAATTTTTATTTTTATATGAAGGCTGAATTATATGAAAATACTTTTCTCTATTCCGTTTGTATTCCAAACATTCGTTATTGAATCAAATCAGATATCATACACAGGATTCCTACACAATATAATAATTAAAAGAAGTAAAATTTCACTTATATGGAACACTGTCATCCTCACTGGTAGACATCCAGTATTTCGTCGTAAGACACTTGGCTTATCAGCTCTTCAGTACTCAATACGAATAACATCATAACAAAAAATACTCAATTTATTCATAAAAATACGACTTTTCGTCATATTTTCGATGACAGTACACAGATGACATTCTTTGACAGTTTCATTCTATAGTTCAATTGAATTTCATTTAAAAAATACTTTTAACCCACACAAAGGGTGCATTCTTGAGAAAAATTCAGGTATCACATTTTGAGGTGATACCTGAAAATATTGATTTTTGAATAATGCCACAATGCAATGACAAGAATGAAAATAAAAATTTCATTTTAACATTTTGGGTCCGAAACTCTACGCACGCCTTCCGCAATATATCTCAGATATTAATAATATCAAAAAATTCAAAAATTAAAGGTTATACCAAATCGACCTCGAGGGTTCATATACATCTACAAATCGATAACCCCTTCATGATATAGTACTTCGGTCAACAGTAAAGTCCCTTCTGATTATAAACCCATTCCATGATATATGTTTTCTAACACATGCATATGTGTTAATATGTGAAAATTACTCTCTAAAACACTAGTCATATTTTCCATTTCTACCTCAAGTGATCGTTTCTCTTGTATTTTTAATGTATTTTTAAAATTTATTTTTATGTATCATTTCTAGAGATTTGGAATAATGCTTATATTCCATATATACTATTAATATTTATTACCCAGTATCTATTCAACCCATTCAAGAATTTGATTTCTTACATGTTCCCCACTTTGTTGTACATTATTTAGGTTATTAGCTTGTGATACTTCTATTTTGTAACGGTTTCCTTTGTGCAATAAATCATTATTATTATTATTTATTATTTCTCTATCAATCGAATATTTTATATCTCTTCGGAGATTATTTAATATATTATAATATTTACTGGACATCTCAAATCATAGCAGAGATTATTGTAAAAATGGTTATCTCTAAAAATATATTGAAATTAAGGAACTTCCTGGAAAAAAAATAAAAACCAATATCATTAAATATAAACCGGAAAAAGTTCATGTGGAACAAAAACTTTCACCTACAAACATTGAAACTGAAAGGAATTTCCTTCCATTTTGAAATTTGTACACCTAATCTTCATAATGATAATTGAAAAAATAGCATTCACGTGAAAGTGACAACGCAGTAAATGAAAGAAAACATTTCATATACCAGAATCGTTTTGAATTTCAAACTGAACCCTTATATCTTCATCAACACTATATTGCATAGTTTTGGAGAAAGTTCCATGAAACTCACATTCTACTTTCTTACATGGAATATTCTAGAATGTTCGCATTTTTTCATTTCTTCCGTTCTTGACTTTATTCGCTGAAAAAAATGTTATATCTACATTAATCGAGTCGAAAAATCTGCGGCTTGATATTCTCACATTCATCAGCATGATTTCCACATCACATACAGAAATGCGGTTCACCTTGTCTTAAATAAAGCCAGAATATTCTGGATTGTTTCCAAATGATCAAGAAGCTGGCATCATATGCACATTTCAATTTCCAACACATATAACTAGAGGTTACCTATCAAAAGTTTTATTCCTCGATCAAATGAATCATTTTTCTCTTCTTTCATTCAACTCTACATCTTTTACGGTTCTGAAGGTAGCAGCAATATGAGAATTTGATTTCAGACTGTTAAGAAAAATGATGTTTCGGCTGTGTCCAACGAACCGCCCGACAAAGAAGACAAAAACCCGCCCTACTCCTCAGCCGAGATAAGCGCCTGCAGCACCCCCGTGAAGCCCCAAAACACCCAGATCCGAAGAAGATCCGTCAGCTCATTGGCGTTCATCTACCACTGCAACCATCACGCAGCTGGGGAGATGTGTAACTGTTGTGAATCGGACACGGAAAACACGGTTTCCTACAAGCTCCAGAGGAAGTACATCCAGACCCTTCAGTCTTGCACTTGCCCAGCCCTAGGCAAGGTATTGTGCTCATCATAGTAAAAAAAATTGTAACTAACATAATTTTCAACACTATAGAGGGCGTTTCATTGGGAAACGCGAATACGTTACAGAAAGATAAAGGACAACCAGATGATTCTGAATAACCTTCATTTAATTTTACAAACACTCTGTATGTGTAACGAAATCATGATATTCATATATCCCCAAACATGGTAACGTTAGATTAGGTTAGGTCAAAAGTGAGTGGGATAATTCGACCCTCCACCGCAAACCGCAATAGTTTATTGTGGTTCACACCTTCTCAAACTCAATCAAATAAACCCAGCTTCTCAATGAAGCCGACAAGTTAATATGGTGAGTGATCTTTCAGGTCAGATAGTAAGAGTGCGGCTCTGCCAAACTCTGAAAACCTGATTCGGTCTGCAGCCAGGCTGGCACAAACTATGTGCTGTGCTGTTTCATCATTTTCCAAACAGAGGCGACACACACTGTCTTCCGACAGTCCGAGTCTCTGCATATGATGATTCAGACGACAGTGACCTGTGAGAAGGTGAGAAGGACATCGTAGTTCATTCCCTCAGTAGTTCTACAACTGTTTGGTTTCCAACTTCGAAGGGTGAATCAACGCCTTGAAGTGAGCCAATCCTAAAAGATTTTACCAGGAGTCCATAGGTCTTCTTGCCATCAAGGTGTTCAATGTTTGTTTGACAAAGCCTAAAGTGATACTTATGACAGGGTCTGGTCCGACGGCAGTCAGATGGCAATTTGTGAGGTCCACCTCTATCTGTAAATTGATTTGGGAAGTTTTGATTCAAAAAATCTTTCATTAATTACCCTGTCATGAGATAAGGTCCCATTATGTTGGAATTTCATTCTCCCAATATCTTCATCATCATCATCATCATCAAGCAAAATATTTTAGCCGTTTAGTTATTTACCTAAATGAAGGTAAAACACAAGTTAAAGCCAGATTCATTCATAAGTCAGAAGCTTTCATCAACACTTCATTAGGTTTTTCTGAAAAGAAATTCCTTGATTTATTTCTTGAACTTGAGGTTATTTTTACATTCCTCAAACCTACATTTTTCCTAGTAGAGATTTGTGTTGAATGTTTTGGTGGTACTGATAACTGTTTGTTTGGAGTTTCATAAATATAATCAACTTTGTCTGATTCACAGAACACTATATATTGTAAACAAGATAGGTACTTCATAAATATAATGATGGCATCGTTAAAATTCATAAGATTGCAGTTACTTTTGAAAATGTATCAGTTGAATTCAGTTTAACCATAATACAGAGAGCACCTTTATATACCACCTTTGCTGTTCTATTTGGGGAAACACATAACACATATTAAGTATAACCTGGCCAATTCTTCCACAAGTCCAAGTAGTTCAGTATTTTGCATACAGTTAGTTGATGTGTTATTGAAAGTGATATGATCAAGATGTTGAGTAATTGATTTATTTGTTTTGTCAATATTCAGGCATAACCTATATTCATGCATTTGTGCACTAACTCGGATTGTTTCATGACATTTGAAATATCATCAGTGACGATCAGGTCGGTTACGTGTTATTTCATGGATTCTGGTGAATCATGCATATAAACTATAAATAAAGTGGGTCCCTGAATTGAACCATGAAGTACCCCATTATCAAAGAGCCTTAACCTGAAATGAAATTATCTCACTTCACTTGCTGATATCTAAAATCAATGTATGGCACAAACCAATCAAATGAGACAGCCCTAACATGGTATCTTTCGAATTTATGTGAGATGATGTTACGATTAACAAACGCTCTTCTTCTTCTTAAGGACGGCCTGGAGCGAAAGAACAGCGGTACCTTGGGCGGCATCAAAGAAGAACGGGAAAGTGTCGAAAATATTTTGAAAAAGGTCGATTCGGATTGCAATCGTTGCGATAGCGGAGTGTCGACCGCGGAAAATTCGGTAGGAGACGAAATCGTGTACACCAAGCGGAAGTTGCAAAGGACATGTTCGTGCCAGTATTATAGGGAAGGCTGTCATTTGTGTAGTGCGGGAAGTTCTAGTACGGGCTCCAATCAGGACCACACGGAACACCAGCAGGATAGCGTTATTGAGGAAGGAAGTGACGGATTCATGAAAAGGTTTGTATTTATGGAAGGGATTGGGGAATACTTTTCAGTGTTTTGAATGCTCCATCTGATATATCTTAGTGTTCTTGATTTTATTGTTACTCCTTATTTCCTCTCCTACTTCCTTCTCTTCCTCTCGTTTTTCGTCCTATTCCTCTTTTTCTTCGTCTTTCCGTTTTCAGTTATCTTCTATTCCTTCGCCTTTTTCTTCATTTGCCCTCTTTGTCCTTTTTGGCTTCTCGTTCTTGATATCCTCTTTCTGTCTCTTTTTCTTTTTGCCTTTTGCTTATATTTATCTTTTCAGTCACTTCTTCTATCTTCTATCACCCATTCTCCCCGTTCAACTACCCTTTCCATTTGCTTGTATCCTCTTTTCCTTTTTACTTTTTTCTGCCTTCCTCTCTTCTTACTATTTGGCAAATTTAGTGAACCTTTTCTTGTATGGAAAACATATTTATGAGTATTACTTGCTGAAAATATATGGAGCTGTTATAACAAAAAGCACAAAATTTATATTGATTAGCCAAAACTTTGATACATATTTTCTGGAGTTTTTTGGTTTCATAATGACATATAACTTAATTGTGATTAAGGTTGTTTTAAATTTTTGTTCGTTTTTATAAGTCTAATTTGAACTGTAATATGTCAGTGAATTCTTATTCAATTTATCAAGATGAGCGCCAATTGAATCAGTACACTTTTGCCAACGTAACACAACTGGATTAATTAATTAAGCTTGTATTCAAACAACCTTTTTATCAAGTGTTCGATCTGATAAAAATATAAACTCTGATAAAAATATAAACTTTGATAAAAGCAGTGACGTACAATGATTTTTACCAT
>WOGO01004880.1:0-12900 GCA_015342085.1 Leptinotarsa defecta | reverse complement strand
GTTCAGTAGGTGCCTACTTAATTACAAAATTTCAATTACAAATTGAAATTATCGCGACAAGCTTTTATTATAATTTCAATTCTGTAAAGTCATAAATGAATGTGGTTAATGTGATTCAAAATTTTATTTCGATCTTTTTAGGGCATTCAAATAAAAGCTTGTTTCAAAAGTTTTTTATCATTATTTTATTTTGTTTTTATCGTCACCGAATTGTGTGCGCCACTGTCGGTGGAGATGAAGTCACAGTCTATCGCAGGTCACTTTAGCCTTAACTCGTGCGCCCACGAATCTACTGACTTCACTACAATCTTTGTCGTAGATATTCTTTTGCTGGGTCCATTTTTTTACGTCCATGATATATTCAGTAACAAACAGTTACCGGGGAGAAAAGAAAGTAGCGGAAAAAGCATCTGAATTTAAGATGACAGAGTATTTATTTTTATTTACGTTTTTTGCATATTTCTAACAACAATTTTATCTAACTCGGGAGTTTCCATAAACAAATGAATTTTCACATAGTTTTGTTTTTATCGTCGCCCAAATAATTAAATCGTGTGCGCCACTGTCGATGGACTGAAAGTCACAGTCTATCGCAGGCCCTCTCTTTTCATGTAACCCGCCCGTCTATGAAACTACTGGTTTCAACACAATATGTGTCGTAGACGTTGGTTTGCTGACTCCATTTATTTTTGTACGTCAATGATATATACAATAATGAACAATTACTGGGAAAAAAATAAAGAAGCGGAAAATAAATCTGAATTTGAAGACTCTGCTTGGTATTTGTTTATATTATTTCCAAGATACATATTTCTGAAAGCAATATTATCGAATTGTATACTGATCACGATTTTGTTTCAGATGGGGGCTGTTTATCTGATTTCTGGCCTCCTCATCTTCCAGTTAGCGACTTCAGCTGTAGGTGAGCCCTCTTACTACAGGCAATACAGGATCCTGTCAGGGTTGCCTTCCTCTAATTACTACTCCCCACAGCAATACTCGCTCTACGCGAACCCCTACGTCCATCATTCCTACAGATACTCTGATCCTGTCCGGGATGATAAAATTTATGTTACCGACCAATATGGAAGAACCACGGTGCAGTCAGGAGCGAGTTATAGAGGTTTATGATCACCCCTAACCAAAATTCAATTGAACGTACCTCATAATTCCACATGTGAACTGGTCTACAGTCGAATATACTGAAATGAATTGAACAAAATTGCAATTACTACGGGGTTCATGATTTACCCTACAGTAGCGCCATCTATGTGTTCGACAGAGAACCCAAAGCTGATTATTCAAGATAAATGAGGATTCTCGATAGCTAGAGGTCTGTTGCAAGTAGACTCGGAAGCAGTTTTCCCAGTCAACGAGACAATGACAGACCACCCGGTCAATCAGTGTGCACCAGTAACGTGGGGAGGTCCACACGCGCGTCTCCTAACCTTACTTGTCACCTGTCACTTTTTCCAGCTCATTCCCAGCCACTACACCTTTGCAACGCTGTAAATTCTCAGCACACGTCGTCTTTTTGAACTAGGGAGAAAATGAACAATATCGGAGAATTGAACCCAGGCCGTTTTGGTGTTCGGCTTGGTCCTTAGTTCGATACCAGTGTAAGATGTTTACGCTATTGAATTGTGTGCGGAGAGATTGGATAAATCCAACCTCATACACAAGTCAATAAAAATATTCTCGGACAGTCAAGCGGCGTTGGATCTTGCTCGGTATCTGCCGTTGCTCGGTAGGAGCCAAGCAAATTGCCAAAAACGACTCTCCTTGATAGGAAGACTTAACAGATTGTATCTGGCCTAGATTCCTGGCCATGAAATATGAATGAAGCTGCTGACCCCCTTGCAAAGGAGGGTGCTACAAGCAGCTGTCAGAAAACATGTTCTGACAGCATTGGCATCGCTTTAGGCTTTGCCAAA
The DNA here is from genome assembly GCA_015342085.1 of Leptinotarsa defecta. Lineage (NCBI taxonomy): Eukaryota > Metazoa > Arthropoda > Insecta > Coleoptera > Chrysomelidae > Leptinotarsa > Leptinotarsa defecta. The sequence continues at coordinate 10,966 of WOGO01004880.1, read as the reverse complement.
CAAACATTGAACACTTGGATGGCAAGAAGATTTATGCACTTCTGGCAGAATCTTACAGGATTGGCTCACTCCAAGGCATTTATTCACCCTTCGAAGCTTGATATCAAACAGTTGTAGGGTTAAACTACGATGTCTAATAGGCCTTCTTTTAAGCCACTGTAATTCGAATTATCATATGCAGAGACTTGGACTGTCGCGAGACAATAGTGTGTCGCCTCTGTTTGGAAAATAATGAAACAGTAGAGCACATACTTTGTGCCTATCCCGCTGGGGACCGAATTAGGTTTTCAGAGTTCAGCAGAGCCGTATTCTCACCATCTGACCTGAAAGACCACTCACCATACAAACTTATCGGCTTCGTTAAGAAGCTGGGTGTATTTGGTCGAGTATGAATAGGTGTGAGCCACAATGAACTTTTGCGGGTTACGATGTATGGTCAAATAGACCCACTCACTTTCGACCTAACCTAACCAGTACAACTCAAACTTCACAGATTGAGAACTATTTCATTCGGAGGATTTCTTCCATGTGAAATACTTCTCCTGAGAACATATTTCACCCTAACAGGCCTGACGGCCTCCTTACAAGAATGACTTATAAGAAATATACATGAATATACAGAACTTGAAATTATATGTTATATAGAACAATATAATATAATATGGGGATGTATTATTATCTAACAACGAGCAGTACTTATTACAAGTCACAGCAAGAACAATAAAATAACAAAAAACTTATTGCTAAACTGATACATTCTCAACATGTCTACGGACTAAATATCTAAATTTTATGATAGACATATTCCAATCAATATCTTGCAAACAATTTATGTCGTTTGCCAGACGGAGCATGATTAAGAGGGGGGATGTGGAAGTAACAGTAACGAAGGGAGTCTTGAACTTAAGCATAGTTCGCAAAGGTCTGGGAGGTACATTAATTGCATTAATAGTTATCTCAATATCCGGAAATGAATTTGCGATTTCATTTATGTACAAAATAAAAAAAACGGGGCGCGAAAGGATCTTTGTGGAACACCTTTATTGATACAAGCAAAGTCACACTACAATAGCTTTTAACCCCTAGTAAAATAACTGATTATGCACGGTACGAGAAATGCCTTTCTCGAAATCAGTGGAACATGAGAAAATGTTAGCAAGACAATTATATAGATAGATTTTAAACAACGAAACTTCGAGAAATTGCAGAATCAGTACTGAAAAAAATTCATGAATATTTATCCCATCAAGCTATATGCATATATCTTGAAAGTCGTGACAAAAGATTCACATACCGCGACTGATAATACTTGGTTTCGCAGTATTTTATTTGCCATTTATGTATTTGCAACGTAAATGATTTTCTCTTGTGATAGTTTGAGTTGCAGTAATAAATGAAAATATTTATGGTGCAAACCTCGCTGGCAAAGAATTTATTATGACTTTGTGGGTTATATAAATGAGGAATCAAAATGTGGAATTGTTGAGGATTTACAACAGTCCATTCAACGAACCAATTTTTATCGTCCATAGAGAAAGACAAAATATTTTTAGGTAAGCTGTATGTTCACGAAATAACGTGAAAATTTATTATTCTCGAAGATTCTTTTTTATTCATCAAATTTTAATTTGTCTTCGTCAAAGTAGCCCCCGCAGATCCCCAATTCCCGAAGTAGTTATGATATGCACTTTTTGGTATGTCCTTGAGCTTTCACAGCGATTCGGTTTTTATCTCTTCAATCGTCACAAACGCCAAATAGGTTGAAATCGCACGGTGACAAATTTGGTGAGTACGGTGGCAGAGACATGATTACGGTGTTGTTTTTGGCTAAAACATCACAAGCAAGCAATGAGTGAGCAGGTGCATTATCGTGAATCAAAAGCCATGAATTTTTTTTCCACAATACCAGAACCTTTCTTCGTATTGCTTCTCGTAAGCAACGCATAACCTCAAGAAATTCATTCCTTCTTTATTGACTGTACGACCCTGTGGCAAAAACTACTAATGCACTACGCCAAGGTAATAGAAGAAACTAGTGTGCAAAACCTTGACAATTGATTGAATTTGGCATGCTTTTTTTGATCTTGGCTTTTCTGAGCTCTTGCATTGAAACGATTGAACTTCGGTTTTGATATCACAACCATATGCTCAAGATTCGTCACCAGGTATGACCCTTTTCAGCAAATCTGGATCGCCATTGACGTCACTCAACAATTCCTGAGCGATACTCATGCGACGGTTTTTTTGTCATTCAGCAATTTTGGAACGAACTTTGCTGCCACATGCTTGAAGCGAATTTACAACACCAACTGGAAATGCCGACATCTTCTCTAATAGTGATTCGGTGATTCTCCAAAACAATTTTCTCCACTTTTTCTACTACTCTAGAAAAAAAAAATCAAAATTGGACTTTGAGGATCTTTTCAGGTTCCATCTTCACAAAAATTTTCTTTTAACAGAGATGTAAAGGTATTCGAAAGACCTTCAAAACAAGGTGCCACTCGACCTACTTTCCCTATCTAAATAAGGGTCGTCGGACGCACTTCTCCGAGGGGGTGCGTACTAAAAAAAATCTGATTAGTCTGAAAAATCTTACTTTTTATACTCAAAAACAGCTCTGTTAAGTTTTCGTTGCTACACACTGTATGTTGAATCATTTGATGAATGATTTGTAAATCATCAAAAATACGTATCGTATTGCTTCTCTCAGGCACCGAAAAACTTCAAGATAATACTTTTTATTGACCAAACCTTGATATTTTATCCAACGTGGCGTGCTTTTTGCTTTTGGCTCACTTGTGCTCTTCCATCGGGACGATTAGAGTTTGGCTTGATGTCATAACAATATAAACATGATTCGTCACCAGTGATGACCCTTTAAAGTAAATCTGGATCGCTGTTGACGTCAATAATTCCTCAGCGATGTTCATGCGACGGTTTTTTATAGTCGAAATTCAGTAATGTAACGACTCTGAAGCCGCCCTTGACCGATATGTCGGTCAGCGAAGAAGCACATGACATCACCGCAAAAAGAATGCAGTCGGCAACCGCCGGTTAAACTCTAGTCGAGTACCGAAATGACCACAGAATTCTAGAACGATCATTACCGATATATAAGGCCGGCTTCTCGTCCCAAAGGGGCAGTTGTGTTCAGAAAGTGAATCGAGCAGTTGAACAATGAATTCAAATAATGAAAATGAATTAAGCGTTAGTTGCTAAGTGTTACAAATGAATTCGTTTGTGATAGAGAAATATTGTTGGAAATGAATTTGTTTAAGACAGTTAATTCTTAATTTGTTAGTGACTTCAAAACGAACTTCGCTGCTACACGTTTCATGCCCGAAATTTCCCAAAAACTTTCATAGCATGAGCCAACCCATATGTCGATAACTTCTCTCAAAGTGAATCGACGATTCTCCATAAAAATGTTCTTCACTTTCTCAACATTTTCATCGGTTGTTGATGTGCTGGGGCGACCAGGGGGATCGCCTTCACTTCCATCTTGTCGACCTTCTGTGAAAAGCTCTGAGTACAATGAATGTATGCAACTGTTAACAATTCAAGTGTTTTCGTGCACTCAGTTCCATTTTTTACACAACATTTGATGCAAACCCTTTGATACATTTTTTGTGGATAGCAAAAAATCATCGAATACTGAAAATACAACGCTCTTATAAATCAATTATTTTGTGAAATATATTTCATAATATTTTCATCACTTATGATAATAATAATATACTTTATTGCCATTAAGAATAAATCTTGTGGACAAAGCTTGTGAAAAGTACATACAACTGTAAGTATAAAATATAAAATGTGAATATAAAAACACCTACAAAAAAGTAAAGTTAAAACATACACTATAGCTCAATATCGAAATTTTGTCTCAACATGGTTGTGTACAGACTTGTTTAAAAATATTATCAACATTTATATAATAGACTTATAAACATATATATACTTATATACAATATAACATAAATAAACACACAATTGAACCAGACAAACAAACATTTATATCCAAAAAAGAACATAAAGAAAAATCTTATATAACCTGAATTCAAATATGCACATTTTTTCACGTAAATTTATCATTAAAAAACTCTTGCAAATTATAATAGGGTCTATCAGCCAGAAATGTTTTTACTCTTATTCTAAACATTTTGTTGGTCAAATTTTCCTGTTTTATATCTGAGGGCAAGTGAATAAACATCTTGACCCCATTGTAATAAATAGAATTCCTGACCAAATTTGTTAAAGAACGAAGAACAAAAAGTGTCAGTTGGTCTAATTTGATCTGAATATAAAAATAACTTTTTCAAAATCGTGCAACAAAACGACTACCTCATTTTCCAAATTGGCAACAAGATTACGTAGATGATCTCCCATACGTGTTCTCAATAAATCATCAATAAGTCGTTATCTCTTATAATAATTTCCATTAAGTACCTAGCAAAGTACTCCACGAACCCATCCATAAACACACGAGCCGACCATTTGTCTTGACGATAAGATTTTCCCGGTGTTGGCGAGTATTAATTTTCCTCTCCGAAAAGAAAAAAACGTCCAAAGTGCGATTCGAGACGAAGAAACAAATACAGCGGCTAATTACTGGGCGGCGACGAACAGTAGGAAGAAGAAGACGAGGTAACCTGTATGTTTGTGTCTTACCAGCAGATAGCATTTGCATATCGCGATGGGTGATTGCTCTCGCACTTCAATTAACACTCGTACTTACAAGAAATGAATTGGTTCGCCTCATGTCGGTCACTGGGGTTGGTCTGCAACCGCAATACAACACAAACTCTATCATGTTTTGATCTAATAACAGTCCAGGATTTCTATTTTTCATATTTTCCCTTGATCAAAATTTCTATCGAAGCAAAAGGAAGGAACATTGAATCCTGGCGGATTTTACTAGTCCGGATTTCCATTGTCTACTATGATTCGAAATTTATGAAGAAACGACGTTTCAATTGTTGGTATCCACAATCGTCTTCGGGTGATGATTAGACTGTTCCTCAAGTCAAGTCAAGTCAAATACGTTTATTATCTTTTTCAGTTTGTTACATATTTTTATACATATATACATTCTTTGGTGCCCTGCTTTAGGCTCGTGCCTCTTCAGGTGCTGTGTTGATTTGTGAGTTTACTTTTACATAAAGATTAGGGTTCTTGGGTTAGTGTTTGTGTTATCTCAGTCCAGGTTTGTAGTTATTGTGGTGTCATTGTTGGTTTTTTCTGTGTTGTCCTGAGTCCTGTGTTGTCCATGGGTCTTCTTTCCCCCATGTGTTGGTCTTCTTGGTGGCTTGTCGGGTGTTGTCTCTGGTTCTAGTGTTCTTGATCGGGTCTTCCTTGGCTGTGGTCTGTTCTTCATCTGATTGCTAGCGGGAAGTTGTCTAGGATGTCTTGGAACCTCTCCGGTATATCCTCCAGGGCTCTCAGTAGCCTGGCTGGGGAAATGGGAGTTGCTTCCTCTGGATCCTCCACGCGCCCTCACGGGGTCTCCAGTGTGTGGTCAATGTTTCTTTTGCTGCGGTATTGTTGCTTTTTGTGGTTCTGCTGGTGAATTTTCTTCGGAGTTCCTCAAATCTGATGTTTATTGGGGTTAGTTTTATTGTTTGGTATAGTTCATTGGAAGGAAATCGGTAGGGAAGGTTGTATATGTTTCGGAGTATTCTCCTCTCGATGGTTTGTAGTCCATGATCGGTCTTATGTATGTTTTGTATATGTGTATTAGTGTTTGGCTGTTGCATTTCCCAAGCTTTCCCCTTAACGTTTTCAGGAGGTTTGCTCTTTTCCTGACTCTGTCTAGGAACCTCTTTTTATAGGTCATTAGAGCGCTTTCACTCATCCCTCTCTCCAGGTCAGCAGAAGTTGATCGTTCAGAGGGAGCTGACTTTTTCCCGCTTAACAGGTTTCCATATGTTGCTCCTGTGTATGATCTTAGCTTGGGATCACTTGATGTTATGTTGAGGAGTCTAAACATGATCTGCCATTTCCGATTTGCTGGTTTCTCCTCGCTATATGTTTCTATTGTCAATGAGACTTTTCAATGGCCTCTTAGTTTCACCAATATAGCATTTGCCGCACTCTCAGGGTATTCAGTTAATGCAATTTTTGGAGTCGCAGTCCGCGTTTGATGGTCTGGTTTCCATGAGGTTGCTACAGATGATGTTCCCGGATCTGAAGCAGGTTCTGATGTACTTGGACCCAATTCTTCTTGTCCTTCACGACAATCCTCTGACGTAGGAAGGGCAAGCATTGGTCGTGGCAGCTTCTCTTCCTTGCGAGGCTCTGGCTGTCTTCTAGTCGAAGTCCGTTACACCATCACTTGGAGTAACCATTTCAGTGAAAGTATTTTCCGATGATGCCAAGTTCCTTTTCGAGACGTTCTCCATATTACAAAGCGCAAAAGCACTGGATCACTTTCAACCCATGTTTCATAAAATAAAAGAATATTACGTACTTGCTGGATAGATTTTTATAATACTCTCAACAGTGTATATCTAACGCACACCAAACACTGATCATCTGTCCGATGAAAGAGGAGGAGCCTGCCTTCCGCTGACGTATGCGTGAAAGAAAAAGTAGCTAAACAAACTGACGACGTTACGCGCTAGGTAACCAAGTGGATTACTCTTCCATTGGATTTTATCACATCAAAAATAGTGAAAATATAAAATGATAGACTACCATTCATGTAGTTTTTGCCAATGCGGTTATCCCAATATCAGTGTGAAGGTCCATTGACACATTCTTGCTTAGTAGCTCGCAACTTGATGAAGAATAATTCCTGTATGATTGCGCCAGTAACAGTTCTCCGTTCATGGGTCAAATATCATCCCGAAGATAGATTTATATTCGATCTCTTCTGGTGGTACCATTGTTTGCAAATACGGCTGGCTTGTTACCCACCATTGTTAGCGGTTTTCTTCAACGCTGTGGCGAGACTCACTTGAAATATGTACCATAACGGTTTCTAAATAATTAATTTCCTCGAAATGATTTATTTCCGGGAGATAGGTTTCGTATGTAATGACAAATAGGCACAAATGACGCTTTACGGCCGGTAAATCTTTTATGATTTATTGATTGCCTTGTTAACATATTAGATATAATAATGATAATGATGAATGAAAAACTTTTGAAGTAATTCACAGAGTAAAAATATATAAACTGTTCAGTTGAATTTTTCATATTTTTGTGAAACTAATGAACAACTCTTTGTGCTACAGATATTTTGTTGAGAGTTTCATCCTCCAAGATGACATGATTCTGGTAAACTTGAGATTCTTAAATCAATTGTTTTTGTCTTATCAGGCTCTCCATTTTTTCGGTTGTTTCCTTTTATCCTGATATTATTGATACATTTCTTATAAACTTGTTTGTGAAAGTTTTCATTTCCTGACGGTGTCAGGCGGCCCATTTAGGGAACAGGTTATCAAAATATTTTGATGTATGTGACATTTGAATGTTCATCCCATTTCAAGTCACTGTCAATCATTACTCCAAAGTATTTGATTTCAGTCACTGTATAGTAGAATCGTAAGACTGATTTTTAGATCTGTTAGAGCTAAATGGTAATTAATGTGTTTCATCCATTTTGACAGTGTAAAGTTTATGATCGTGCCAGTTTTATACAAATGGTCAGTTTACACCATTGTCTATAACTTTGCCAAGTACTTGTCTTATAAAAAAATTAGTGTCATCGGCAAATCCCATTATTTCTTCTTTGCTCTCAATCGAAAATATACTATTTACATAAATATTAAAGAAAACAGGTCCTACGACCGTACCCTGTGGAAATCCATCTTTTTTTTTCATTACACTATCTATTTTACACTATCTATTCCACAATCTATTCTCATAGATTGAATTACTCAAAATATCTGACTTTTATTTAAAATTCTTCAAATGCCTACAACAGTAGGTCATGACTAACAATGTCAAAAGTTTTTGGCAAGTCGATAAACACGTAGAAACTAGGGGTATTATCCAGAACAGACGATATTTCAGAGGTAAGTGCCAATACAGCGTCTACCGTTGATATTTATTATATTCAGAAGATACGAGGATGATCTCTCTAGAATATTTTTGTTAAGTGAGTATCAAGCGATATTGGCCTACAATTCGTAACACATCTAATAACACTTCTTTCATAAATACATATTATTATCATTTGTTTGAAGGTGGTTGACAATGTTTCGTGTTGTATTTCATCAGTTCGGACTTCCATTGTCAAATATAATATAAATTGATTTGAAATCCCTGAAAAAAATTCAAAAAAATTAATCGAAAATAAGAATTTCATTAAACAAAAACTGTAATTACAAAGAAATAACATACCAGCAACAACCAAAAAAATTAAAAATTGAAAAATTAATGAAAGCTGAAATTCAAAAAAATATTATTAACAAAAATGGAAAATAAAAATTAAATTAAAAGATTCCAAACCAACTTATGTCACGACGTTTCGATTGTTAGTATCCACAATCATCTTCGGGTGATAACGGCATTCCCGAACAATTCTCTGTCACAAGTCTTCTAGATTTGTAGAATTTATTTGATAAGTAGTAAACGTTTTGAAATGGACGACATTGTTAGTTTTTTCTGCATTGGTAGTTTTTGTTGAATCTAGTTGTCGCAGAACAAAAAGTAGATAGTTGGCTACTGCCACTTCTTCACGAATTATTATTCAGCCATCCTTGTTCACTGTGTTCCAACACGATTTATTTTACTGAAGAAAGAAAAAAAATTGTTGCAACCTATTATCGAAATAATGAATGTGCTAAAGCTGCTGCAAGAATTTATAGTACGAATCATTCAGATCCCAAAATGACCCATCAATACGTTAATTAGTTAATGAATGAATTTCGAACTCAAGATTCTGTTCACAACAGGAAACATGAAGTTTCCCGTCTGTCAGAAATGATAGAGTTGCAGTTTTAGGACATGTACAAATGAATAATCGACAATTTATCAGACACGTAGCTAGAGAGTCTGGTGTATCTGCTACTAGTCTTTTTTGGATTTTGAAAGCCTACAAATTCCATCGTTTCAAAATAAGGCTAAAATAAGTTCAGGAATTAAACAAAGATGATCCTGATCGTCGACTTCGGTTTTGTGAGGTGTTCATCGAGAAATTGACCAAAAATCCAACCTATTATACATGTTTTTCAGACGAAAGTTTTTTCTTGTTGAATGGTGAAGGGAATAGACATTATTATCGTTACTGGAGCCATGTGAATCCTCATTTGGTGATGGAAACACATTCACAAACTCAACAAAAACTGAATGTCTGGGCCTGCATTCATGGTGATCGTATTGTTGGACCATTCTCCACTGAAAATAATCTCAATGGAGACACATACTTAAATCTATCACAAGACTGTGTAGATCCTATGATTACACAAATTTCAGAAAATGATGACTTTTTAGTCATTTGTTAGTTTCTCAATAACAAATGAATCAATTTTGAACAAAATTACAGAGGTAATAGAGGAACAAAAAAAACTTTCAAATGATGTATCACTCGACCCCCCTGCCATTGCAGGGGGAAATTCACCCCTTGCTGACTGCAAGAGGTGAATTTCGGGTATGACTTTCATATCAGAATTAGCTCTTCTAGAAATAAAAATTCTCGAGTTCGTTGAAATTTTCGATTACAATTTCGTTTCTGACTTACAGGGAGGACAAGTTTTCTTTGGAACGCCCTTTAAATGAAAGTTAATAGTACTTTTTCAGTATCTGTTGGTAGGAGAAATAAATGATTTAATCAAGTTTTGTTTTTGGACTATAATTTTGATTTTCATTTATTGTGTGTAGCATTTTTTCACTTATATCCGTATGACCTGTGGTAAATTTATTGGCAATTTTCCAATAGATTGATACCATTTCTCCATTATCTTTCAACAGTTTTCTTATTCTGCGTTTTCTTCTGCTTCACTGACACTTATTTTCTACACAATTCACCGATGAGTTTTTATGCTGCTTTTTTTTGTTAGTTTTATTTATGGGATTTGCGAGTTTTTTTTTGTGATTTGTGATGTGCTTCAAATTCTAGATTATAGGAATTTTTTGGAAGGCTTTTGAATAATTGTATGGATTATTATTCCAATCCAAACAATTTTTTTAACATGAACTACTTCTAAAAACAACAACAGTTTTTCAACACTCGAAAAATCATATAACGTGATATTTACTTTGAATCAGTTCGGGAGTTGAACTGTTTTGAGTTTTAAAAATTAAAAAAAACTTCTCCAACCATTTCGGAACGTTTGAAACCGTGAAAAAAACCTTCCAAAAGTTAACGACCTCATCCTTTTCATTAACCCCAATTATAAAACGTCAATCAAAAGCAAAATTTGCATTTGAACATTGACTGACCAGGCGCCCGGTCGTTAGCAGGCAACATGCAGGTCAAATTGGTCGCGGCAACTAACAACAGACGATTGAGTCCGGTTCGTCTTTCGCAGTCTCTTGGCCCCCCGTCGATACAAACACTTCCATTCGTGTTTTGTGAAACATCAGACACTTTTTGAAGACTCATAGCAAATGATAATGGATACAAATGTTCCATTAACGAATTTTACAATAAAATATTCAATGAGAATCAATTGGAGCGAGTAGAACTCCGGTAGTTATCAAGATTATCTGATTTCAGTTGATGAAGGAATTAAAAACCCTGTCGATACCTGAAGTTATTGGGAAGTAATCGTAAAAAGAACATAATGTGATAATAAACGACCAAGTTCACGAAATGGGTTAATCCTGAATGAATATTGGTTAAACACGATATACTAAAACCGACTTTTAGTTCATGTCGGTACCAATTTTCAGTAAATGGATCATTTTCATTTTTAAAGTAAAACTTCAAACCTGATTCATATTCCTTCGTATATTGAGGTAACTATTTATGCAGACGACACTTCTCTACTGATTTCCAACAAAAATGAAATAGAAG
>WOGO01004879.1:0-12900 GCA_015342085.1 Leptinotarsa defecta | reverse complement strand
GAAATGTCATTAGTGTCAAATACATCAGTATTGTAAAAACTGAAACTCCTGGACACCAACATCAAAGGGACCGACGCTAAGTGGGACTACTGTATATAAGTATACTGTGTTTCCATTAGAGTTCAGTGTCATTCATCCTCTCGGCATGGATACACACACCTTAGGATTAAGCCATTGTTGGGATGCCATTCAGTTAGGGAATAACAGTACCACAAGTAATTCTGCCATTCCCGTATCCAGCGGGGCTACGTGGAAGAAGGCATCCGATGGACGGTTTGCTCAACCCCCACATCCCAAGCCAATGCACTCGCCAAAAACAACATGCACAGTGATTCAGGCAGTGAAAGATGAACAAGGACAGTCAACCCGCCAAAAAGGACTTAATCATGGATGTAAAAATAAATGAACTCGGCAAACGATTGTCTACGAACGGATTGTGTGAAAGTGGCTAAATTTGAGGTGGCGCAGGTTATGAGAAAAGAGGACACCTGCGATAGACTGTGACTTGTGTGGTGCACACAATTTAATAAGTTGAGTGATGATAAAAACAAAAATATGTGAAATTTTATATGTTCATGGAAACTTCCGAGACAGATGTGATATTTTCATTAAATATATAATAAGCTTATTTGAAATTCAAATATTAATTATACAAAATATTCATTGTATCAAAACTGTGAACAAAGACTGAAAACAATACCTTTCTGACAGCACATTACTGATTTTAATCCCAACCTAAGAAATATATATTTTTTTGTTATAATACATAAAAAATTAACACTTTCTATTGTGAAATATGTTTAAATAAATAATATGATGCGTGTTTCAGAAGGAGACGGTTCTTAAAAAATATTTGTTTTTGTAGAATTTAGAAGCAGTGAAATTTGCCAAAAAATACACTGCATTTTCAATACAAGAGAGTTTTATTAAACAGATAACTGAAACAACTTCCAGTTGAGTGATAAAAAAAGAATAAAATTTGGCTCCCGAGAAAATATTTCATTCGTTGAATCGAATATTATTATTTTATTGATTACGAAAAAAAAACAGTTTTGGTTAAAAGAGTCCTGACACGTTTTATTGATGTATCTAAATTATATCCATCTAACAAACAAAGTACCTAACCCAAACAAAGATAGATGCGCGATCAAAGCATGATTACCAGGCACATTTGCATCTATTGGACAAAATAAACAAGCCTCCTTACGCAGGCCAATCACATTTGACTACAATCGGCTGACGGAATTCATTGTTACAGTGTCGAAGTGGTCAGTTACGTTTCAAGGCCTGTGGTCTGTACATATACATTTGAAGTTTAAAATTTTCAAAATGTCAAGTCCTGATACGGCTGAAGAAACTGTTAATGTGTGTCCCTGCACTCCACCTAAAAAAATTCCTATACCCAGCCACAAATTATTAAGCAGCCTTGTCTGGGAAATCAGGTGCACTATGTATGATAATGTTTTGAGCACTATACTCCTTAGATGAACAGAGTATAGTGTACTGGATATTTCATGATGGATTCTAATCTTGAAATACATATTCAAAATCTCCATCATACAAATGACTGTTTATAGGAACTCAATATCCACTGTGACGCCAATGAGCAACAAACTTTGTTGTGTTGGTACTCGCCTATGACAGGATAACACATTATGAACACACATCGAACCATTAGAGATTATCCAAATCAGTTCCTGAAGTTGATTTTAGAAAAACCCCACCGGTATTCTACAGATCTTTCATATAAGGAATGCGGGATATTGGATCTGAGGTAACTATATTGTTTGAATGTTATATTGGAATATAAAAAATAAAAAATCACGCCAGTTCACCTACACATAATCATGGTACCCTAGAAACACCACATTTTGTTCCACAGATGAGCAAATCTGTTTGTCAGCGACTATTTTTTTATATAGCACCCAAGGCGTTCAATTTTATTCCTGACCATATTAAAGAAAATTAATAGGATTAGAAATAAGGTAAAACGATTCAAATGTAATGAGATCGTCGTACCAAATTTCTCCAACTGATTTATTTTATTTTATTTATACTCGCCTTTTCAATTCTTCATGCACGGGTTTGATTTTTATTTTCATAACTATTACTTATTTTAAAATGCATGTACTTTAAAAATGTTCTTATTAATGTGTTTGCTTTTTTTTAAGTACTCTGTTATTCCCATATATATTTTTTAAGCGTATTGATTTTTTCGTGGTGTTCTTGATTTAGACTGAATATTTATTAGGTGGTTAAGTAATGTACTTTTATTTCGAAACAGTGTTTGCTCACTTATCGAGTAGGTATGTAACATCTATGCAAGAAAATTTACAGTATAAATGTTCTCATTATTGTGCTTGGTTTTGGTATTACACTGTCATTTCCATACATATTTTTTAAGTGTGATGCTTTATATCGTAATGGTTTTTTTTATCTTTTTTTATTATTTATGCAAAAAAATTGTATTTGCTCTATACATTCTCTCTCTCTTTTCATTAATACATTTTATTATCATTATTATTGAACATCACATGTTCACCAGTAAAAATGACAGTATACCATGTAAGTAAAAACTTTATCTCTTTCAGTTACTATATTGTATAGCAGTCATGTGAATGATATCTGATTCAATTCCATAACGAATGGTTGGAAATCAAACTGAATAGAGAAAATTATTTTTTGTATAATTCGGTGTTCATATGAAATTATTTGTTTCGAAAGTATTTTTCTTTCTTATAATTCAACGTTTACATGGAAGTAGCTGTTTTAAGAGGGCTTTTCTTTCAGTTTGTGTCTGAAAGTTACTTCTTTGCAGGATCTAAACATTTTTGTGGAAATGATACAAATGAAAAAACGTTCTCAGGAAGTTTATTCCACATAAACGTAGTTCTCTAGATGAGAGAGCCCTTGAACAGTGAAATTCGAGGTATACTGAGTTGAACCTCAAAGCAATGAACAACCACAGCCCGCCGAGTATCTCTGATAAGTACCGCTCTTGGTGGAATCAAATGTGCCAAGTCACTTGAACATTTCCCGTGGAAGTATCTATAGGAAAGAGACGAATCTCCAACCTTTCTTCGATGTTCCAGGCTACTAAGGTTACATGTGATGTTCGCGTCTCTTTTCTGGATGGAATCCAGCAACTTTAGGGTATGTTTGGGGGCAGAGCTCCATACATGAGAAGAATACTCGAAAGAAGGTCTGATCAGAGCTTTATAAAGCATCAGAAGTTGCTGGGGTGTGTACAGTTTTCTGGTTCGAAACAGTCTTCCAAACTTTTGAGAAGCAGCCTTTGCAATTCCAGCGACTTGATTGTGCCAAGACATATTGGTGTCGGAATTGTTCGACCTGACATTATTATATCCGATTAGGAAACATTTATCTTCTTGAAGAAAACCGATGCCTGGGTTCTTGTGGCATTGAATTGAACCTGGTTACTTTCACCCCAATTCGAAATCACTCCTAGATCCTCATTAAGATATGCAACCTCCTGATGCCGGTGAAGATGTTTCTTCGTAGCCGATGTCCCGGAATCCAAATGGAATGACGAGACAAGTGTACTGTCGTCATCAAGGCAATATACTGGATTCTTGTTTTTTTCCAATGAATCGTTGATATACAATAAAAAGATGATTGGAGACAATATAGATCCCTGGGGAACACTAGCGTTGATGGTGAAAGTATTCCAGAGACATTCATCGATGACCACTTGCAGGGAACGTTCTTCCAGGAAGCTGAAATCAATGTCTTAGATCAAATGCCTTAGAAATATCAAGCGCAACAGATGAAAAAGTGTAGAACCAAAACTGTTTCTTTCCAAAAATTTATATATTTTTCCCAAAGAAAAATTCAGTGTGGTCAGTAACCTGTCGAATTTAATTGCTTTACAAATGAGGAGATTATGATTCAATTCTCCATCTTGAGGATTTAAAATCAGCTATTTCGCATTTTTCTTCTCGAAAGTTGCATTATTTTTCAAATTTCTTTGACACATGTCGAAAACAATTTGAAATCTGATTTATTGTTTTTCTACGATATTCCTTGGAATATAGCGAAAATCATTTGGAAAGAAAGGTTTTGGCTTTTTAATTCTTCATATTTGTTCAGAATATCATAACTTTTCATATTTTGTGTAGACGTTCAAGATCTGGCAACATTTACTGTCTTGTATTTGTAGGCGAATGTTTTTTCGTTATCGCCCTGCATCACGCTTATGTATGTAGGTATATTTCTGACCCTTGCTATATGTTGGGTTTTATATATTTTCAAGTGGTTTTAACAATAACATTTGTACGATTCAAGCAGAGTAAAATACCATACAGTCCACGAAGGTTGTGTCGTAATAATCTAAGAAAGTGAACAATAAATACACACAGCAAACATTGTTTAGAACAATTTGAGTTCGAATTCAAGGAGATAAACCCCAACAATATTCATACGAAAACATTTAGGAATATTTCAAAGATAGTAGTTGTTTCGAGAGTATTTTTTTCTTTTGTGTAATTCAATGTTTATATGAAAGTAGTTGTTTGGAGAGGAGTTTTCTTCCAGTTTGTGTATGAAAGTTACTTCTTTGCTTTCTTCCTTTCTGTAGAAGATTTGAACATTTTTTTTATGAAGGTGGTGAAGTAGAAAGCCAAAACCTACGTAGACAGAAGAGCGCTACATAAACAAACACCTTGAGCTAAAAGGATTTTTTCTTCAAATTAATCGGATGAGGGAGTGTAATATGAGTAAATGCATATACAGCCCAGAAAAGTTGCAAAAGGGGGTGTAGGTCGAGAGCTGAAAATCATTCTTATCCCTCTTGAGGGTCCCGAATGAGTTTGCAATGGTTTCTACGTTGTGCTTCAGATTTGAGAACATTAAAACCACGAAATTTTCGCACTTTGTCCAGTTTTTCGCGTATAACTCAACAATTACGAATCCTACAGAAATTTCGCGTCGAAGGGTTTTTGAATAATCGGAATTCGCTTAGCTGTTCAGCCGCAATTACGCGTCATAGATAGGCGGTTTTTACCAATTTCACTGAAAAATTTGACTACATTCAACTTCTAATGCCTGTGGGTGAAAAATGTGAGACTAAAGTTGTAGAAAATTTGATTCTGAATCAGATGCTCTTAGAAATTTGGAGTTTGCTCACTCCATTGCTGAGATATGGATATTAAACCAAAAAAGGTCGTACCTGAAAATGAAACAAGAAAGTGAAGGCGTATGTTAAGAGGCTGAGAGGAAGTACCGAAGTTCAACTTCAAGGAACTGTGCATTAACTGTGAAAAGCATGCCTTTGGAAGCTTTAAGGCCAAACAAGCAACGTTTCCCGCTCACAGATGTGAAACAGTGCGTAGGATTGTTACTCTAGAAGAGACAGTACAAAAAATTTGAGATGATTCAACCGTTGTATTGCGTGGTAGTGTGAATGAATTAGATCTAGTAATTGCCGAAAGGAAGTATCACCATTTTTGCGGTGGTACCTTCTTCCATTTATGCCTTTCTATGATCCTAATGCAGCTCAAAGTTCCAATGTTCTGAAGTAACAAAATGTCGACTTCATTGTCGAGTACCTTGAGAATAATGAGGATTTACATTAGTTTTCACTAAACGACATCCTTCAATGATACGGTGAACCTAAACATAGAAAGGATTACTTAATGCAGAAGCTGTCAGAAAAGTTTCGAGTAAATCGACACAAGCCAATTACGATATACGACAAAAATGGTGGTCATTCTATTTTGAGCAGCAACTGGTACCAGGTCAAGAAGCATTGGGGCTGGCGAACACTTGCGAATAGTAGAAACAGCAGCAGATATACGTGAGGACTTCAGATCCAAAGTTCATGAATTGTACCTTTCCCCCGATAACTTCAATACTGTGGACGATGCCATTCCGTATTCATTGAAGTTGTTTCTGTCGATAATAACGAGACTTCGAAATATTCGAAATAAGAAGGATGCTGTGATGCTATAGCTAATTCATGTGACTTGGAAATGATTAAAAACTCCAATTCATAATTTGTAGTACAGTAATTCCTGAGTAATAAAACAAGACTTCTGCTTACAGGATCTACTGAGACGAATTAGGAGCCAGAATAAGAAGTATGTAGAGAAGAAATGAAGGCTGTCACAACTCCCTCTCAATTTTTATGACTCATTGAATTGTAATGAATGGGTTTTCTTTTTTTCCCTCTACTGTTGTTCCATGATCGTTTCGTACTATAGTTTCGTATGTAATCTGGTATTGACAAGATTATTTCGAGTTCGAATTGTTTAAAAAAGTGCTGAAAAATAGAAAGTTTTGATTTCAAACGAACTTACCTGCGTTGGGCTGAATTAGCGAAAATTTGGCACTATGACCTTCTTCGATTTGAAATTCATATCACTGAAGTGTGTGAATTTCAAATTTTGAAAGGCATCTGATTTGGAATTGAATTTCCTACAACTTTGGTTCTATGACATTTTACAAACGAAGCAGTCTTTTTCAACCTAGAGGAGTTAGAACTTGAGTGTGGACAACTTTTCAGTGAAGTTGGTGAAAATCGTCTACCTTTGATGGGCGATTTGATAATTGTTAAAACAGAAAAGTATGGTATTTTCTATAGGATGCATAGTTTTCGAATTATACGTGGAAAACTTAAAAAACTTAAAAAATTTCGCGTTTTTCGGGCGCTCAAATCTGAAGCAGAATCTAAAAACCATCACAAACTAGTTATTTAGGATCCCCTAGAGGAGTTGAAATGATTCTCACCTGTCGAGTTACTTTTAGGGGCTAAAGCACTAATTTACCTGGACTATTGACGAAAATGCTCAATTATTATGAAATGAAAAAGAGACGGCTCATAAAAAACTAAGTGGATGAAAGAAAACCGGCTCTAAGTTGAATCGAATATTTGAAAAGAAGCAAAGAGACTGCAATTATAGTATATTGAATTATATTATATTATATTGAAACACTAATAATGATCGCAAGACTTATAATAGGTACTCTGATGATATTGAAAAACTTGATATTATAAATGGAAAGAAAAAGACTAGCCAAACAGTGTGACTGTTGGATGCAAACTGTTTGTTATGTATGCTCGATATTAATTTGAACATCAAACAAACATACATTTAAATAGGAAATAAATATACACAGCTTCAATTCGAACTTACTATATTGACGGCCAAATACATACTACTGATATATATATAAAAACGTCTGGGACTTTTTACAAAGAACCGTTAAGGGTATCTTACACTGTTAAATTCAGTTATCGAACAAATAATAACGCTTCTTGAGTTGATTTCATAAATCTTATATTCTTTACTTTCACCATTAGATGTGTAAATAACAATAAAACAAAAATGACTATAACCAAACTATAACATTCATTGATTCATCTATTTATCTCAATGATCTTATAAAGGACACGAATTCATCATTCAGTATGTCGTCTTCCCCGTTCTATACAAATTTTAATCCTTTCACTAAGGACAGTTTAGAATTAGTTGGAAGAAACACCCAAATATTTTGTTTGGTAGTTGGGCCCAGTAGGGCCTCTTGTTTTTTGCATTTCAGACAATCAGAGGAGAGTATGCGCCCGTCACCTAGTTTTTTAACTATAACCATATTCACAGAAAAACATCATTATATTCATTGATTTATCTCAATGATCTTATGGAGAACATGAATTTATCATTCAGTATGCCGTCCTTCCCGTTCTATACAAATTATAGTCCTTTCATTCACAGATTTTGTGACATTTTTATGTTAGCACAACAATCCCGAATGGTCTCTAAATTTTCTTTGTTTGCAAATTGTCTGTTATTATATACTTTTTGTTTCAGATAATCCTATAAAAAAAGGCCATCGGAGATAAGTATGGTGATATTGGTGGCCAATAATCACTTTGAGTGTAAACATCTGACTGAGACACTGTTTCTCTTCTACCTTTTGGTGGATCGGTACCCCGTCAAGCTGATACCACATATTTCGTCTAACACTTAGACGCAGATTATCCAAAACTTCAGACAACTGAAATTTCAGTTTCAAATTTTCCCTAAAAAATATGGCCCAATTATTTGGTTATGTAAAAACCCACAGCACACATTTGTTTTGAATGAATATTGGCCACGGCATTCTATTACAAAATTTGGATTATTGTTGGACCACCAGCGACAATTTTGGGAACTAACTGTTTCGTTCGACGTGAAAGTTACGTCGTCTGTCCATAAAATCCTGCAGTGTAATGCGATATCATTTTCTTTCTCACTTTGGAACCAAAATGAAAATCCTACTCAAATATCGAAATCTCTTTTATTAAGAGTGTGTATGAACTTTGGTTTATAAGGGTGGAATTTATTTTTGTGCAAAATTATTCTCACAGTTTCCCTGCCAAACCCTGTATCTTTCCGTTTTCAAAACGCTCAAATATTGCGTTGTTCTTCATCATTATACTTTATAGGATTATGTGTTCTCTTGAAACGATTTTCCACAGAGCCAGTTTCTCTTGATGTTTCACTATCCTTTTCATGGTACTGATGTGAATATTTCTTCCTTGGTACCAGTGATTGAAAATACAAGCAACATCTCTATATGGCATATTCTCACCACATAAGAGAACGATTTCGTCTTTGTCTTGTGTGGATAACATTGTACATAAAACTTATTTGTGAATTATAAATGTTTGAGAATCTGTACACAAAACAACTCGATGCATTCAACGTAATAATTTGAAATTACCCAAAACTAATAATTTGTTTCAAAAACCTACTAGGGGAAACTTTTATTTTGAATTGATCAGTACTTACTATTTTTTTCCGACATTTTGCATTAGTCTTTCAATGTCTAAAATCACGAAATTTCATATCATATCAAATTACTAGAACGGAAGTCTTTTGAATAGTTGTGAAACTATAGGTCAATGTTCAGTTTAGAGAAAAATATGATATTTCGGGTCAGTTTGTAACTGAATTATTGGTCAGAAAAATAATCAAACTGAATGAAAAATCTATCAAAAACAAGAATACTAGTGTAAAAAAATTAAGAGAAATACGTTTACTCGATTACTGACATATTAACGTCCGTACATTGAAAGCCCGAACCAGTTTAACAATGAAATGAAAAAACTGGATGAACTTTGCAACAACAAATACTTATTTCTGTGAGTAGGGTGTTACTTGAACAACTATTGTAACCATTTCGCATGCAGAAGTTATGGCCCTAGATGCTGGTTATTATGGCCCTCGTAGATTATTTTGTTAATGGTTTTTGAGGATGTACGAAAAAGCAAACGATTTTCCCAAATATGTTTTATTCACGGATGAGGCAAGTTTCACAAGAGAAGGGTATTTCAATAGTAGGAATAGCCATGTATGGGATGAACAAAATCCGCATAAAATATTTCGAAAAGGCCAACAGGAGTTTTCAGTCAATATTTGGGTAGGAATTATCGAAAATAGTTGTACCATATCTTCCTTCCCGTTTGAATGTATAGAACTACCGAGTATACACGTGCATACACTGGCATGCACGTTCTCCGGATTTAACGTCACTAGACTTTTTTTGCGGGGATACCTTGAGTCCCTGATGTATTCAACACCTGTAGAATCTGTTGAAGATTTAACGATAAGAATTTTAGCATCATGTACATTAATACATGATACATACGGAATATTCCAAAGCGTGCGACAGTCAATGGTACGGATATGCCAAAATGCATGCTAGTAATGCGCTCGAAAAAGTGAAAAAAATATTTGGCCTGGAAATGGGACAAATCCGAAATTGATGAAGTTATTTGAATATTATTCAAACTCACCTCTGATTTACTGATTCAACTCTTTCCATAATCACCTCCACCATCTAAAAAAAACTTAAAACTCTTACTTCTGCACTGAAGTCATCGTCATGAAGAGAACCCCCAGAAACGAATCAATATATTTCAAAAGATGTATTGGAGGATTATCTAGAAGAATATCCTCCAATGGCACAAAAATATATTGAAGATCGTATCAGTAGAGAAAAACAGATCTATAACATCAATGATCCCATCCATGATGTTTCTAGTTCGAAATGCTTTCCTAGAACACGGGAAGTCAATTTTCATAATTGAAAAATGCTAACAGCCGGATACAAATTCAAGACTATACTTAAGACAATCTATACAATAGTTGGCAGTATCTCATTTGAATATTCAAGGGCAATTGAAAAGTACGGAAAGAAGAATCAATATGGATGTAACATTTTGTCTTTGCTTGAAAAACCATAGAGTACATATATTGGGATGGCTTTGATGCCTTGGTAGATAGACTTTGATTACTCATGGCTACAATACATCTGAACACAATTAGAATGTTGCTGTTGCATCTTCAGTTGCATATTGTCCATTAATAAGTTTGGTCAGGTATATTTAGCGTCATTCAAACATGAAGATTCGATGACGAAAGAAAGGTTACTCTATTTCAATTTTCGATTATATCTCAGATGGAAATGTTGATGCCGACAATTTGAGACTTGGCAACGTCGAGGATCCAAGGGATACGAAGGGTGTGGTAAATATGTGAACGTTTGTATTGAGAAACTGAAAAAAAACTTCAAAACGTCAGACATAGATGCCACCTAGTGGCATGGTGATCTTACAAGCTATCTTTTTCTTTGTTTTAATATATATTGAGTAAACTTGCTAACGACCACCAGAACATGTTTAAGATCAGACTTGATACAAATCTAATAAGGAATTTGACTTGTATACTCGTCAATTTTAGAATGAATTCAGGATCAGAAACAGTGAAAGTGAATAGTAGATAATTCAGTTTTTTTTTCATTAATAATTTCTGAGCAATATATAGGACTGGTACAGTAAAACCGAATGAATATATTCAGTATCATTTATCATTACCGACAATTGAATTCTATCAGTCAATAATTGCAATACCATTGAAGTTATAACATGTATCAATGTGCAACAAGCTATTATCTATAGTAAGTTACGACTGGTAACACGTATTGTGTATATGTAATTGAAAGATGATTTCAACCGCTTTTTAATTCATATCTCACTCAACAAACAAATAATTCAAAATAGCATAGTCAATAAAGTCATTAATTATTTTGTACTTCATGGATAGAATTGGAACCATGACGTGAAGTGGATCTATTTGAAAATACTTTTCCCACACCAGAACAAAAATACTTTATATCGACGCGTGCTTCGATAACTAAGTTAGTATCATCGAGAGATTAATAGAACAGTTCTAGTCGTTTTCTGATCAAACCAACTTGGTTGGCAAAGTGTGCGTCGATAGACTATTTTTGTTTGGGAGTGGGAAAAGTGGTTTCGTCCATCATTTATGTTTCAACAATATTTCAATTAATACCGGAAAATTATTCAGGAATTATCGAAATTAGATAGGAACTTCTGAAAAATACAGGCCGTCTCTTTTATCATGTGGTGACATGCACCGTAACAAATATTAAGACGATTATCTGGCAAAAAAGTAACTATCGTGGGGAACTGTTCCATGGTCGAAGAAAATTTACAGAATTTCGCCCCTCTCAAGTTATATAGGAAAAACTAAAAATGCTTTTTTTGTTTTTTGACGAATAAAATTGTTATTTCGGATGATGTCAGATGGTGTCATTACAGACCGTCGACCGGGTCAGACATCTTTTTAGAGTACCTGCCCTCGGAAATAGTTTATTTATTGCGTCAAGTACCGATGCCAGATGTGTTGAAGTGTTGAATCGCATTGTTCAAGTGATTGGTCACAACGAAAAATTCTCGAGTAATTCTTATTCTACAAGATGTAAAAGTGGGAATAATTCCGTATAAGTGTGAATCAGGAGACTTCCTATCATCACCAAAAAATCAGCAAGGTACGTTGAATAACACTCGAACAATTTGAAATAGACGAAACTATTGAATCTTGTTATCGAAAACGTGTGAAAGGAAAAACAATTAGCCCTGTCAAATTGCGTTAAATACCCGAAATTAGCGCAACATAGATATGTCAACCGATCTATCGAACAAGGAGCTGTTAGAAAATATTTCGAAATTGATAAGAGAAGTGGGAGATAAAAGTAAAGAAGAAATGAAGTTCGAAATAAAAAGTGAGAACAATAAAGTTGTCAAGATCGTAGAACAGAACAAGAAAAAAATACAAAAATTGGAGGAGAAAGTGAAACAGCTTGGGAAGAAATGCAACAATCTAGATAGAATAGTTAGAAAGAATAATATACTGACTTATGGATTAGAAATTTATGTCCAGGAACCTTCAGTTACATATGTGGTGAAAATTCTATCTGGTCTACTGGGCATTGAACTCGGCGAGAGAGACATTAACGATATTTATTCATTTCCGAACCAAAAAAACCGACCTTCAAATTAGAATGCATCTCTAATTGTATTGCAGAAGTATTGTAGAACTGCCACAAACTAAAGGGTAAGAAAATATATGTTTTTCAAGATCTCTGTTTTGAGGACAGAAAAGACCAAAAGATATTAGTTTCCCATCTGAAGATTGCTAGAGCAAAGAATCTGAATGCTGTTATAAAGGGAAAAACGCTGGTGATGAAAAGAGACATTTTTGAACTAAATAGGCTCAAAGAAAATAACGAGCCCTACAATATTTCTACACAATTACCGTTAATTCCTCCAAATAGTGCTCCAAGTTCACCGTCAAGAAATATCAATTTAGAAACAGAGTAGTATTTGTATTTGCCGAAAAAATAAAACCAAACATTAACAAAAAAAGATTTGTAAAATGTATCAACACCAACAAAATACACAACGCCTTCAGCAATATTTCCTGGGAGGATGTATATACTGCACCAAAACCAGACTCTGCAACAAAAAATTTCATCAAAATAACTATAAAAGCACTAGAAACATGCACAGATAAACGACAGATTTGCAGAAAA
>WOGO01004878.1:0-12901 GCA_015342085.1 Leptinotarsa defecta | reverse complement strand
TTTCCATTAGATGTTTTCAAGTTTTTTTTATTTGAAATCAAATCTTAATCATGCACAATTTTTATCGAAGTGTGGTATTAACATATCTAGAAATTAACGGTCCTAATATGGATCCCAGAGTCACCCTCTGTGCAAAATCAGATCATTATCACATCATCATCCATAACCTCTTCTAAACAAATGTATTTGCCATCACTTCCACATACAGAATGTTTGATGATCCAGTATAAAAGTTCATATTCAATACTCTCTCAAGTAATTTTTTTTCTATCATAAAAAACGATACAAATTGAAACAATTTCTAATCAGCAATAATATTCCAAAACTCATTTGCGTTGTAGTGAATAATTCTGAAGTGGATCGGTCGAATTATTTATCATCATTCAGCAACCTCTTAGGCACTACAGAACTGCAACAAATCATCTAGTAAATGTTGCTACGATAGAGGTCCCTGTTCAACCTATTGATAACTCAATAAATAATGATAATAAAAATGACTTTTATTAACCATACGTGTATAACAGGAAATAAAATGAGAAGAAGAAATTAATTACAAAAACAAGAGTATGGTTAAAAGAAGCCCGATCAGTCAAGAGTGGTCTAAAGATTACAAATTATAAACTCCCAAGAAATAGTTATGTGATTATTCCTAGAAAATTGAGAGGTGAAAACAAATCTAATATCCATGGCAATTACATGTACCTATATACTGTTGCATTGCTCATTGAAAAGTTTTTTCTGAAGGTGTTTTCGAAACCTGTTCACTGATATTGTTTTGAAATTTTCAGGAAGAAGATTATATGATTTAAATAAATTGTATGAGAATGATTTTCCAAATTGTTTGATATTGGTACGGTGGTGTGGAATTGTGATTATTTTTTTATGTCTCAAATTCAGATTATGAACGTCTGTTCTATATCTGATTTTTTCCGTGAGATAGGAAGAAGTATCATTAACTTACACTTTATGCAGTAGCAATAGACCATGAAGTTTCCACTGATTGCTCAGACAGCCATTTCGTAGCAACCAAGGTATGAAAGATTCTTTTGAACTTGCGAATGTCAAAAATTAATCGCAGTAACTAGCTCAAGATAGTACCAAGTAGTTGCATAAAAGAGCTTTCAGTGGCCTATGACCACATAACATTTTGAGTTTTGGGTAAGATTTCTGAAGTAGGTATAAAAGATACATGATGGGAGAATCTCAACTTATTATCAATATAAAGACCGAGATTTTTTGCGTTTTCTGTCACAGTTAGTTGATTTCCCTGTAATTGAATGTTTGTATCAGCAATCGGTTGTTCTGAAATATATTTAAAATTGTACAGTTTTTTCACATATCGCTTTCCTGTCATTTGTATTTCAGTTCTACTAGCTAACGATACATAAATATTTGATAAAATAATTTTATCAGATATTCCGTGACGCTTATAAATCATAAATTTTCAAGGTGAAGCGGAAACTATTCCACAGTCATCTGTTGTGTCATGTCGTTGATATAATTTCGTAAACCATCTTATATGAAAAATTAGTACCCAATTACAATATTAACCACGGGATTTCAATTGTTCAACGGTGATACCTTTAGGTAAAGTACCGCAAGGAATGAATATATTATCATCATGGCATTTTCCATATCTAAAAATGGGTTATTTACGTTTATATAATAATACCGTCAAATGATTTAATGCAATAACGTTGTTTTATTATATGATATACATGAACACAAAAGTTTTGAAATACAGGTACACTGAATCGATTCAACAATATCTAAAAACATCATCCGGAAGTGTACCTGCATGGATAAAAGTAACTTCCAGATTGTGCAGGTTTTTATACCTATCTAATGTTTCGTCTGCTACTGCGGCATATATTAACAGAGGTGATGCGACAATGGTCGAAGTAATCTTTCTTGCCGCAATGCGCAAACTGAAATTTCTTTAATTTCAATAAAACATCGAATATAACAACGTTCAAATGTCCGCCATGGTTCCTCTGGGTGGAGCTCATCCGAAACGTCCAATTTTCCATGACTCTGGCGCATGAATCAGACGGAATCTGACCGATGGCATTGGTTATGTTGGCTTTGAGGACCGCTGTGATTTGTGGCTTTTTCACATACACCTGCGGTATAAGAAAAAACTCTACAAGAAAAAGTAAAACGGGGTCAAATCGCACAATATCGGTGTCCATCACCTCCATGTAAGATGACCCTACCCTCAAATCACTCGTGAAAAATATTCAATGTGGCATAGACTGTGTGTCAAGTAGCGCCGTCCTGTTGAAACCACGTGTCATTTATGTCCAGATCCTCCAATTCAGGCCAAAAAAAAAATTGGTAAACATCGATCTATAGTACTCGCCGTTGACAATGATCGCTTGGCCAGCCCAAAATCCACACAGTGACTTTTTCAAGATGCATTGGACGCTCTTGGATCTGATTGATTCGACCGTTACTTGATGAAGATCCATGGTAATTTCATAAACTACACCTCACGATTTGATCCCCACAAACTTTATTTAAAAAATATATCACAACATGTTTCGCTAGCACAGTAGCTTCTTCAATAGTGATTTGAATACTACTTACAAGTTTCTTCTTCCGCTAATATTTTTATATACCACAAGTAACTACAATTGAGACTACCTCCTTAAAAATTTGAACATTTTAATGAATGACTAAGTGGATTTGAATAGATCACCATTATTGATTCTTAAAAAACCGAGGAAGTATTATTATTGATGTATAAAGTGAGATAATATGCTTCAGAGAATCATAATTGAAGAGGTATAGTTCGCCAAGTTGTGGTCTGCGAAAGGCCGAGTTCTTGTGAGCGACGCGAAATCGACTGCCTCGGATTCTCCTGCACGTTCTCACAGACAGTGGCGATGTTTTCGGTAGATCTTGCGTTTCGTCGATGTACGAGTGTTGGTCGATCGTTTACTGAACCATGGACAAGAATTTATCAATCAATCAATAACAACTAATTTGACAAATGTAGCTTCAACAAGATCGCCGAAGAAGTCCCTGTTGGAAGATCCTATACTTATAACGGGACTCGGTGTCGGACGGCCGAATGCTCTTGTACCTGATTGTCCAATTATTGAGAGAAGCTTTGTGTTATGAAGTGCAGGTATCCATGTTTTATCGATGTTCAAGCTCTCCTACAATTGAAATTATTCTTATGTTTATGTATTTCCATAGGCTTGTTCTGGTTCTCTGACCGGAATGTTCCTAACAATCAGAAAACAGTCACCCAACCTTTTCAATTCACAACTGACACGATTTTGGACGATTCAAAACAGTACAAACTGAGAACCAGAACAAACCTTGTGGCATCTCTGAATAGCCTCTGATTTTATCAAGAATTTGTGTGGTCACGGCTGCTCTCTGAGAGAGCCTGTTCATCTGTTCCGATTCATCTGCTGGGACGTAGTAGCAATTTCTTTTATGGTCAGTCAAACACGTTTTTACGCTTATTTTCATGTTTCTGATATAGAACGGACCACATCTACGCGGTATTGGGTATTCCTGGGGTACTTAATTCATTAGACTATGATGATGTTGAAAATTCTTATGGAATAATTTCAGTTTATTTTTCTTTTATTCTGCTCTCGCTGAAATGTATCGGCCAAACAGTTCTCGTTCATCTTCCTATGATGTCCCAGGCTATCAAGGTTTTTTGTGGTATTTACCGGATTACTGTTTTCTATGCGAAATCTGGTATTGATGAAATTCTCACAGCCCAAAACATCGACTTGAGAAGAAAAACATTTTGTAACTCTATATGTATTCAAATTCAATCCAATGTATGTGGAAGTAGTAGGAAGAATAATTCTTTAATTGGATACATCCAAAGCAGTAGGTTGGAATAACCCAACGTTTATGTATGTCCATAGTCGTTGGGAATAACCCTCAAAGAGTGAAAAAAATTATTCAAGAGGCGTCCTTTCCCAAAGAATAAAGAAGCATAGAAGTAGTTTCTTGAATGGAAACATCAATTCCACATTTCCAAACCACCTTTTAGCATAAGGACATGAGTTCAATCATGACTATGATGTGTTACATTTAGAAGAGAAAAGTTTGAAATTCAATCTTTTAGAATGACCTGAAGGACCAAATAGAAATGATTAATCACCCATTATCAAATCTGTTTTCTGAGGTTGAAGCTGGTAATTAGTTGATACGTAAATTCGGGTAATTTTCTTTATTTCATGTAGTTAATATTAGCACGCCTAAAGAATCTAACATAAATATAGTGAAACACGTGTTGCTGTTTTATAAAATGTTCGGTGAAAATTTCACGGTAAAGTATTACTTGAATTTGTGGAATTAGCCGTGGTGGTAGCGCGCCCGACTCACGATCGGAAGGCGTGGGTTCGATTCCCGCCTCGACCAGATATTTTTCTCGAGATAATTTATCTGGTTGAAGCTGGGATGATCCTGCAACCGTGTTAGGAATCACACGTTGAAAGGTAATACCTCGTTAGTCCTTAGCTAGCACAAGTTTCTCAACTTCTGAGAGTTGTCGTTCGTATGGGGACGACAACTGATTAACAGAAAAAAAGATTTTAAAAAGAAACAGTTATTATTCGAAAGGTTGACGTATTTTTACGAACTATTCTGTTACAGTCAATAAGTGGTATGCTTTCATTCATTACTTTATTTATTATTCCGAAATTGAAACTGATCAAACTGAACATGTTACTTAAAATTCAAAATTAACGCGCTTGTTTCATTTGTTCACTGCCGCTCGTTGCTTTTTCTAACTAACCTGCGATTCTCGTTGGTTCGAAAAATCCACTACACATTCGACGTGACGATATGACGTTGTCTGATCATAACGTTCAGGGTTGGTTTATCGGGGGGCTGGGATCACGGCCAGGGTAGCCGGGTTTTTAAAATTCACGTGGGTGCTTCAGCTTTTTTAATGACATACCTAGCTACTTATATTTTTGTTATTTATATCAGTACTCGCTGACCTGATGGGGAACTTCGTACCGCCGCCGCACCGTTATACTAAATGCTGCACCGTGACCACACACTTTTGTTTTAAAACATTCGATTGAAAATAAATAAAATTGCACGTCATTCATCTCATTCTTTAACTTTAATAATTACAATTAACGATAACGAATAAAATCTATGAATCACAGATATAGGTAACAAAACAAAACAAAAGTGAAATTCGGCAGTTATGCGCTTCGCGTGCGTGAGAGAGCGACTAGGTTTGTTTCTAGGCCCGTGTATTACGTATATTATTTAGGTATAAAGGTATATAATTTAGATCGCGTTTGTTAAAAGATGAGAATGAGAATTATTTTAGATATTCACAGTCGTGGGTGCTCGGCACTCAGTATTTACCTCTCGTGGGTGGTGGAGCACCCGAGCGCCCACAGAGTCGGCGCCTCTGAGTCACGGCGAAACAGAACTGAGCGTCAGAAAAGTTTATATGATTGAAATTCCTTGTTATAATTATTGCAACACTATTCGAAATAATTTGATTCCAAGGTGGTTTAAAATTACGCCCTCATGAAATTTTGAAGTTCGATTCATCATTTCGAAATTCGTTACTTTGTTACTTATGTTACTTTGTCATTATTTTCTCCACTTGGTTCAGTCGCAGACTATTTTTATTGTGATTGGAAATTAACATGTAGTAAAAGTTAATTTTACCAACGAATGAATGTCAAAACTAAGAATATACTGAAAGAATGTCCCGATACATCCGTTTAATTTTGGTCAAGATCATTGCCATCTCGTTATATTTTATTACTCCAGCAAACATGCAATTATGTTTTCTGCCTCTATAGGCAAGAGTTTCTTATGCTTAATATAATCTGCATTTTAAAATACGTGAACACCTTACAAAAACTACTGCCGGTCTAGTCCAGTTGGCTACAGTCTAGTCAGTTTCCTAAGAGAAAAATTATCTGGGGAAATATCGCCAGGATATTGCCATTTTCGATGGCGAATTGGCGGTCCCCAGCTTGTAGGCATGAGCGTTACTAGAAAAGTATTCGAATTATTCTAAAAGTTAAATGATTGTTGCCACTCTATTCGGTTATTTGATAACATTTTTCAATTTATTCAATGTGAATGGTTTAGAAAAACGTTTTTCAAACTTTTTTGCCCGTGGACCTAACTTTATTGCGAAATTTTTTCACGACCCACACATTAAATAATATTAAGTATAATTATTACTACTAATGATATTTTCATCATTATTATCGTGAAAATTCCCTATTGAGGAATACACCTCTAAAAGAAAATGGTAAAAATGATATAATCGAAGATAAAATACAGTACGAAAAAAAACTTTTAAATTAGAATATTAAAACGGAACGAATACAAAAAAAATGAAAAAATGAGACTAATGTAATTAATGTGACTTGTGGCGCTGGAGCTTACGATTTAAAAGATATTCTATATCTGGATTAAAAGTTGAAAGCTTTAAACGCAGGCCACTTTCCACACAAAACCTATCTCGATATTTATTTTTTAAATATACCAAAGTGGAAAATGCCCTTTCACACAAATATGTGGTTGAAAACCCCATCAGCTATGGGTATGTTCGACAGAACTGGATACTCTCCCCTAGCCTTTATCCAATATAGGACAAAAATTCACAAGTATTAATCGTTTTTAATGTTTCCGCGACCCACCCAAATTGCTCCCGCGACCCACCAGTGTCTCGCGACCCATAGATTGGGAACCACTGTTTAGAGTTTTATTCATGTTAGATTGTTTGACAGTTTTGAAACCTAAGAGGGGAGAAATGAAAAATAGAATGTAAATTACTTTGAGCAAATATGAAAAGAAATATTATGAAGTGTAAAAATACAAAGTTGAAAAAAAAGTTTGAAGTTAAAATGTTATTGAAAACGATGCCCGGTTTCTTTCATAGTAAAGTTGAATTAAAATCAGGTTTTGTGAATAAATTTAAGTTTTCAACCCAAGGTATTCACTCAATTGCTAAAGATTTTTTACATGCAAGATAACTCGATTTAAAGATGAACAGAAGAAATTTAAGTAAATGCATATTTTGCAAGTGCATGAGGCACGTCAAAATTTGTCGTAACTATCTCTATATTGCTTTTCAGTTTGTATTTAATTTTTATGTGAGAAATTTGTGTTTATCTATGGCATACACAATACATAGTTTGAAATAGTTCTGATTGACATTCGAACGTCATTTGTTTATTTATTTATCATAATAAGTATATTGTACATGTTAAATACGAAAATACGAACTCTTAACGACATCACAGGGACTCTGACCAGCATTACACGAAGACAATACACAAAAGATCAAACGATTCATCATCACATAACGACTAATTTTTGTTTTGACAAACTTTTTTTTTAATATTGATGATCTCAAACTGAAAAGTATTTACCAATGTCGAAGGATTCTTTGAACTTCTGTTCATTATTGTTACATTTTATAACGTTACAGTATTGAAGTAGAATTGATGATGGTGGGGAGATATATATGCACTTATATAATGCTGCGGAGCACAGGACTAATCTCATTTATTCCAATCGGGATGTTCTGATAAAAAACTTTCTTCAATTCATATTTTCTTTATTTATTTAATAAACAATTCGTTTTAAACAAATTAATTTCTACGATATATTTCTTTAAATAATACCAGAAAAACAACCATGAGTCACTTTTTATGTAAAAAAAGAAAAATATTGAATTGTTTTTGTGTTTATTGTAGTATTCAAAAAAATATATCAAAAAAATTAATTTGTTCAAAATAAATTGTTTATTAGATAAATTAAGAAAATACAAATGGGAATTTTTTTTTCAGAATATCAAAGAGAAATACAAGTTATGATTGAAAAAATCATTCCTCAATATTCATATTAAGTAGCAAAAAAAATTGTTAAAATACAAACGCGTTTTTTGCAATACACTTTTTTTTAACAAAAATTTTTGAAAATCATAATATTCATCACTGATAAAAATCCTCCCAAAAAATTTCAATTATCTTATAACAATTTTTTAAACAAATAGCTGAAAATTATGAAAAATGATTTTTATGCAACTTCAAATAATAATAATAATACGAATAAACCTGGATATCGAAAGAAAATATTTTCATTGCTTTAATTGAATTTTTCACTTTTCAACGTCATTGATTATCAATAACAAAGTGGAAAATCAAAATTTTTTAACTTTTCCAACGGGAATCTTTTTTGAAGGCTTTCAAGGAAAGCTTCAAGAAGTGAACATAATTTGAGATCTTTATTTTGAAAATTAATAGTTGAAATTTTTCAAAAAGTTGCTAGATGTCATTCCGAATCGAATGAGCCCCGGATCATAGTTTTCGGTGCCGTTGGACAGAAGTTCCAAAAAAAAGGATCTTGTGACCCAGACTATCTTGCCTCATCTGCTTTCTAGTACCAAATACGAATAATATTATATGAAAAAACACTTAATTCGTTCATGAAATTACGACTTTTTATCACGCAATGAGTTGAATTCACCCATGTCATCGATGACATTCCGTAAATAACATTCATTCGCTCATTTGATTAAATCCCAACTATAGGAATCTTGTTTAAATTGAATGGGTATATTTTTAATGAAGATTAATTTTTGGGAAGAAAGGTTTTGGCTTTCTACTTTTTCCTTTCTTTGGAAGATTCATACATTTTTTTGTATCAAGATGGAGAAGTAGAAAGCCATAACCTTTCTTTTCCAAACAATTTACTCTCCTAAAAGTATACCTTTCCAATCATTTATATTTCAAATTCCAATATTTGACAATTTGATGCAGCTTTGTAGCAGATTTGGAGAAAATGTACCAGTACTCATATGTCATTTCGCCAATACCACCATTTGGCACCACCTACGGTACAATATTGGCAAATTTCATTCCATAATTCTTCCAATTTTTCGTGGGAAACCATTGGACCTGAAGCCCCATTGGGGACGCCCATTGGTACATGCACAACTATTCGACATCTTCAATGGCGCCTCAGTACTGTTATCTCGTTCGATTTTTTCGATTTTGTTGATTGAAAACGGTGTAACGAGTTACTGGTATGTTTGGCATTAAGGAAGTCGATTCGTGATAATAACGCTAATACAATTTTTTTTTTAGTTCGTCATCAAAAGAAACGGTTGGAGAGGTGAGTGCAAATGATGTTTCTGATGCACCTAGAATATACTTCCTCTGTAGAAATTGATGTTCATTTTAACAATGATCTGATGGGAGCTAATTGGACAACGTTCCTAATATACTTCAATCCGATGTCTCTAATATGCTACATAATACGTTCTCAAATATTAGTCGGGGAGCTGGCTATATAAAACAGGATCGATAAGGTACACGACGTTTGAGCTTGGAAACGGGGGGCCCGTAATTAGTATATCACCAAACGGCATTTCTGACACTTTGTACAGGTCGGATATGAAAATGCCAGCCGGTTTTCCCGGGTGAAAAAATGGGCTGGAAAACCTCATATGGTACACGAGTGAAAACTCTTGGATCGTGGGGTCCGAACTTCAAATAAGAACGCTGTAATAACGCCAGAAGTTTTGGAGGTCGGAAAAGCCTCGCCAGAAGTGACCGAAAGTGCCGGAAAATTCGTCCGAAAAACCCGATATGGTACACGAGTGAAACCTTATGGAACGTGAGGCCGGACTCTCAACTAGTAGCGGTGTAATAGCGCCAGAAGTTTTGCAGGTCGGGAAACCCTCGCCAGAAGCGACCGAAAGTGCCGGAAAATTCATCCGAAAAACCTCATGTGGTACACGCGTCAAACTTTTTTACTTGACTTTTGGGGTCTTAACTAAGAGTGGTGCAATAACGCCAGAAGTTTTGCAGGTCGGAAAACCTCCGAAAAAAATAAGGAAAATCGACGTACTTGTGAAAATGAAAATTTTTCGCTTTCGGCTCAAATGAACATTATTTTTGTTGGCTTCATTGAAACTATCTGTTTGCGCTACCCAAAATTTAAAAAAAATCATTAGAAAACGATGAAAACTCGCTGAAATACAATCTTTTTTTTTCGCGCGCGTGATTTCATGCCGCTTACTCATTTTCGGCCGGTTCGCGCCGCCACCGCCAACTCCGCCGCCGCGAAAATGGGCTTCTAATTTTTTTTTGTAAATTTATTTACAGCGCTAATTGTTAACCGATTTTCATGAACTTTTTTTTAAAATGTCTGGGAACAGTAGTACCTTTGCGAAAAGTAATTCAGTAATGTTTATCGGCTCATGGTGCCCCATGAAACTTAGAAGAACGTTGGGGTAAGATGATGCTCGCTTCTCAGAAATGCGTTCGCTCATTTAACGCGCCCATTTCATTTTTAATTCATTCCGACTTTTTTTTGCATGCAATATAATAATAAAAGGATTCGATTTGAGCTGTATAAACAATATATAATTGTATCAAATTTCCTAGATAGCAAATTCAAAATGTTGTGATTAGAAAAAAAATCCGTTATTGATTCGCAAAGAAACTAAGGCTATGAGCGAAAACTTTCAATTGCCTATAGCCTTTCACAGGTAGAGAATGACCCTCGCTGTACTACCCACCTTAAAAATTTTCACCCGAGCAGGTCAAAATTTTTGACATGGGCCTTACCATCAGACCTCAGAGAGAGAAAGAGAGAGAGAGAGAGCAGATGCTGTGCCACTCCGCAGCTGCCAGTCAGTAACGAGTGAGCGTAGAAGCTAGACCTTGAATATCGTTTACTAATGGTTTCTTTTCATTTCTATCGACATGGCTTCAGGTGAAGCACCGGATAAATCATACTGTTTTCTACAAACAGACTGTGAAGAGATAAATAATAAAAAAGCAAAAGTTAGAGTGTTTACGGATGATTCTTTTGAAAATTGCCGTAAAGCACTACACGTGAGGAAAGTTTTGCGTTTGAAATATGGTAATAAAGATTATTTGCCTTTGCAAAGAACAGATACTTGTGGTTATCATAGTCTCTGCAGCAAATATGTCACTGCTTTGAATGCAAAGCAGCACGAAAAAAGTGAAGGTATAAAGCCGTATGGCAGAAGAAGTTCTCAACCGAATTCTCGCTCAAATTCTCCCGCTCAATTACCCACAAGACGAGGATCAACGCAACATGCACCCGATGATCAAAGTCGACCAGGAACTAGTGGATCTACTGCGCCGGTAACTAGAAGGTAATTTTATTAAAGACTTTATTCTTCGCATGATATTAGTAGCTTACTTGAAAAGAATTTATCTCATATTTTTTACTACAATTGTTTTATTTGTATAGAAATAATTTTTATAATTTGTGATAGGAAGTTGTCTTTATTTTTGTAACGTACTGTTGAAAAGAGAAACGAATATTTGAGTAGATATTTGGGGAAAAGCGACGCCGACAAATCATCATGGTGAATGAAAACAAAGTAAATGCGTTGACGGCGTCACTTCCCCCTGATTTTCTCTCCACGCTTCAGAGTCGAGCGAGCGAAAAGTGAAAGTACGCCTTAGACAAACAGGGGAGGGAGCGGGAAGGGATGCTAATAAACAATGTATTTTCAAAAAAATTGATTTTCGAAAATTCGTAACAGATATTTGTCATTCAAAGTTTCCGATTCCGCAAATTTCAGTTTATCATTTTTTCTGAATAAACGAAAGCACATCTTTTTAACAATCAGATGATCATTAGAATATGTTTTTCCCAGAGATCGTCAGTCTCCCATGGATGTGGACGTAGAAGCCGATGACGAACCAGATCTGAGGTCAGTTAATATTTTGTATAATTTTTTTATCACGCAGTTGGTATATGAACAAAAATCATGTATTTTATATATCTACTTCTAGAATCGTGTGAAAAGTTTTCAATTTTATATATAAAATAACGTGACGAAATCCACACGACATTGCCGCTTGTGTGATTGTAAGTTCTGCTTATTATGAATGAAAAGTTTTGCAAATATCGTGATATGAAACAAAAATATCGTTGAAATCTTCATAAAATAAATTTATCATTAGAGACCATTGTAAAAATTTACATAATCATACTATTTTGGTAATTTAATCACTGAATATGAAAAAATTCTGCAGATATATTTATTCTATTTTTTTTATTTATATTTTAGCGGTGATGAAGTTGATAATGAGTCGAGAGGTAATGTTGTTATTGGCAATGATGGTAAAATTGTGGAACATAAATGCTTTTTTGTGGGGTGTCGCGAAAGCAATCTCACGGTAAAGAATTAAGGATTAGTGTTTCTACAAAAAGTAAGCTAAAAGATAACATTAAAGAAAATGCGACTAAAGCAAACGACCAGCTTATGTTAGATTATCTGAGCACTCTTAGTGATGATGATCCGATTTTTTTTCACGTTACGTGCAGAACAAAGTATTATAAAAATTATAGTCTTGCGCCGTCAATGGCTTTGCATGGTCAATGGCATATTACTAGATAGATATACAATCGAACTTATGAAGAAATTTATTTGATGGTTTCGGAAATCGTTATTAAAAATAGAGGAGTTCTTTTATTGAAATACCTAGTTAATTGCGCTCGAGCACTGCTTGAAAAAGAGTTTACCGCTGCTTTTGGGGCTTATGATTCAATCATTACAGCTCACAAATTACAAAGTAAATTAGTTGCACATTTTAGTCCAGAAATACAAATATTTACAATTGCTAAAGTAAAAATGAAAGTAGTAGCGAGTGCAGATAGGATAGATCTACCGCATGCGCAAATAGCAGAATTAGTTAAATGTGAACGTTTAACAGAATTGAGTTTAGTAATCAGAAAACAAATTTATTCTATTGAAAAAACACCACTTCCAGCAAATCTCACTAGTAGATGCATACAGCCGAATTCCGGCCTCCCCCCACCACTATGACGTATTAATTGCTTTTTTTATTGTTGTTTAGTAACATCAAGGCGATGTGAC
>WOGO01004877.1:0-12901 GCA_015342085.1 Leptinotarsa defecta | reverse complement strand
AGCGAAACGTCAGGAAGAAATTCCAAAAACCCATGGCTTTCAAACTCGAAAAGCAACGACACTGAAAACCTCAGCCGTGAAAGTCTAAACCATTTTGTCAATCCGTTTAGTACCGTACATCTGCCAAAGGGATCAACGCAGGTGAGATATGTTAGACACATTTTATATGGATAATTAATCAAGTATGTGTATCTAATCACCTGAATTTCTTTTTAAGACTCCAGTGACCAATGAGGAATTGAGAAATTGTGGGTAAGGAATAGGAGCAACGTCAGGAGCAACGAAAAAGCTGACAAATTAATACGGGGTACAAGATAATTGGAGTGGGTGTCAAGAAAAGATGGGAACATGAATGCAATAGGCACATGAGGCTGTATTGTTTTCAGAAGACTTAG
This sequence comes from Leptinotarsa defecta, assembly GCA_015342085.1. NCBI lineage: Eukaryota > Metazoa > Arthropoda > Insecta > Coleoptera > Chrysomelidae > Leptinotarsa > Leptinotarsa defecta. The sequence goes on along the minus strand of WOGO01004877.1, from coordinate 12,506 downwards.
GTAAAGTCAAGTAGTAGAAAATAACTGTGAGATTGACCATACAAACTTCATATCCAAAATTTGAATCGAAATTTGTCCTCTCATACCTGTAAAACCTTTGCGTTGAATTAAGTAGAGAACGTTCAGTCTCGCCTAAGTTTTTTAACAAAAATTTTATATAGAAGGTAAGGTTTGAACTTTTCATTAATATTTTCTTAACACGTATCTGTCAAATGAACAGTACATACACCCTTTATCAAAATATTCACTAACAAGTGACTAATGTAATTGTTGTAGCGTAGATTTTCCAAACTTGTAACAAGTGTTGTTCAACAATCTTGAACAAATTGTGGAAGTTAGATCAAAAGTAAAAATAATACCTGTATATAATAATAATAATAATAATATAACTTTATTCACAACGTATACAGATTAGAGTACAATTAAAACCAAATATGTGAACAAAGTGGTTTGGCGATAAGAGCAGAGCTCTTGTTTATATATAATAGATAATACTCATGCTGATACTAGTCTGAACTAGTTTAACTATTCACAACATTCAAGTAATTGTGCAATCTTATTCTAATTTGACTCCAACATGTACAACATTAAAGTAGAAATACTCAAGTTGTTTAAATCATCCTTATCTTGTCAATGAAATCCTGTAAAGGTAGAAGATTGACCATCCAGAAGAAAGAAGAGTGACAAATTCAGCAACAAAGTTCAGAAATATTTCTTTTGGTCATTATTGGACAATTGAACAATTTCTTGTATTTTGTATTTTAGGTGTCCTTTATATCTTTTATAAATTATAAAAAGTAAAATGTTTATGTTTATATCTTACGTCTTTTATTTATAAAATTCGAATAAAAATTCTGGTGCTTGAGCCTAACGAAGGCATTTCCGTTACTGGAAAAGCAATGATGTATAACCAATCTTACGCCAAAGCTGAATAACAAATTTTCCATTTATATCAAAACTGTCAATTCAATTAATCTCCCAAAAACATAGGAAAATTGGCTCTTCAACTTCGACCAACTACTTATTGAATATCTTGAATTCTAGTATCTGAAATTGAATGATGCTCGAATAATAATATTTCAATTTTTGGCAATTATTATGCTTGATATATGAATTCATTCAAAATCTTCATACTAAGTTTGTGTATTTTTCAATGTTTCAATATTCTATGCAATCTATGTATTTGTGCATCTAATCCTGCCATTTTATTTGATGAATATTCATGGATAGGAATTTTTTTCATATTGCTTAGAAACCTTCGAAACTTATTACTTGGAAACCATCCACACATAAGTTTTATAGTTTTTATTCATTCATTTGATATTGTATTGTACTGTTATTTTATGATAAAAATATTACTATTTATAAATCCACTACTAGCAAGATGTCCAAAACAACAACCGATACACTTCATAAATGAGATCTACCTGAAATAAATATTACACATATCGAAAAAAATTAATGTCTTTTTTGTTTCTAGCATCTTGATAGAAGCTGCTACTTGTTTGATTGCCAAATTAAATAATGTGTTAGTCTGATTACCTGGCAATATAACATTTATGAAATAAATGAGGAATCTATTAACCAACAGGGAACTACAAAAACCACGTCAGATGGAAAATACAGTTGACAAATGAAATTATGAGAAATGTTGACTCAATCATTTGTTTAGTGGCACACATGTAGTTAGATACGTGTGTCAGATTTTTTAAATATTGTTTTATTTTGGAAATAGTGAAAAAAAACTATTTTAAATTATTTTTCTGAGTATCGTTTATCTGAGAACCACGATAGATATAAGAATATAATCACAATGAATGAGAAAACAAAACAACTCACTTTCTGAATGTCCCAGCAAATGCAATATAAATGAAATTTTCGTATGTCAAGCCTGGAACAGATCCCAAAGTGGACATATCATAGTTATTAGATACACCACCTGGCGCTATCAATCTTATGGTGTTGGCTTTCGTCGGTTCATCCCAAGCATATGGAACACTTGTGTGTGCTCTTGCAGTACTGTGCATGAAATCAATATAACAACTCTGTCCAAACATTATTGATACTTCAGAAAAATTATCTACCCTTATTGGAGGGGGCATTGTGTCAGCATCTGAGAATACTATGAAAAACGTAGCTCCTTGAAGAAGTACCTCTAAACGAAGAAAATACACATGTCCATAGGCGTCACTGAAACAAATTATAAGTTATTCTGTAAAACCGCGACGTCATCTACCTGTAGCATTAGGTTAAGAGAGGAAGAAAAATGTTCAGTAGAAAAATGATTGACTTGTTTGAACACTTAGGCTGTAATAGGGGAAAAGAGCTGCAGTGGTTAGATTTTCAATATGGTAGAATCACAAAATGTGTTTTTCTTTTTACAAGCATATTTCAAGTAAATATACTTTCTATGTCTGTTCAATTTGTTTTTACCATTCGAAAGTTCTCGCAAAATTCCAGGCAGAAGCTGGTCTGTGATAAAAGGATTTTCCATTTTAAATAACAAAGCTTAAACCCATTTCAGTATAATCGGACGATTTTCGAACTATTTTAGCTGAATTGCAACCAATATTTGTCTTACAGTCAATTTTTCATACTTTCCCTATCTATAATTGCTCATAATGACATCTTTAGCAAGACAATATTGGTCACAAATGGTGTTCCACGAGAAAGTATTCTTGGACCGCTGTTGTTCCTAATTTATAATATTTTGTTTTGTGTACAAATATAGAAAGTTTTTTGAATCAAACATAGATTGGTACCACCAAAACACTTGTCGAGTTTTTACTAAAAACGCATTTACTACAATTAATTTAGGCTATCCAATAAGTTACCACAATATATTGAAGGTAGCAAAAGTATTCATAAGTTCAGAAAAGGAATTGCTTATTAGTAAAACAAATTATAATATTGAAAAATTTTTCTGTGATTTTTAATGCTTGATTTGATTTTATTGTCATTTTTTATACACTGTACTATAGCAACTGCCATCAAAATATCTATTTCTCCTTTTAGGAAAACCTATATTCCACAGAAAATAAAAGAGACATTGATATAGACGCAGCTCTTAGAGCATATCACTCGATCTCCCACAGCAAAATTAAGTACGGACTTATCATTTGAGAATGTCCACATACATGGATAACGTGTAGAGAATTCAAAAAAGGGCAATTTGGACCATAGCAGACATCCGATAATCTGAATCTGTAAACCTTGTTTCAGATATCAATCCAGAGATTGGAATCAACAAGCATAAATAATTTGGCTATAAACATATTTGATTCACTAACGGTTTCAATAAAAATATGGCTATGACACAATTAAAAAAAAAACTTAAAAATTGATCTTGTAGCTAATGTTTAATATGCTGTCACAGAATTAAATTACAAAGGATGACGAAACATGTATTTTATACACAAAGTAGATTTTTACATGTACATATACTTTATTATATTATTTTTCATTTTGTGGTATGTATGTAAAGGAACATGCATAAGTCTGCATAAACATATTTTCATAACTGATTCGTTGACTAAGATCCTAATTGTATATATTAGATGTTTCACTTATTTATTTATTGCTATATATGTTTATGTTTGATTTGTCAAAACACAATGAATAACAATTCTATTATATTTTTCTATCCAATTCTATTCTTTGACAATATTTATTGGTGCAGTTCTTAGAAATTCACCCTATTATGTCAAAGTTATCACTTTCATGATATACCACCATACATTGATAAATAAGTATCAAAACTTACCGAATGTTAACGTGCATGGAATTATTCGTATCTATTTTAAGTCCACCAGACCAGCAGCAATTTGGGATATCTTCGATGGATACACAAAGCAACTGCTCCTTTTCCAAGTTTGTCCAATGAAACGGCATATGCGAATTAGGTAGCGCTTTCAGGTATGAAGTACGAGATGATTCCGAAATTTTAACTGAACAAATTTGAGCAAACAACAATTTATAAAGACTTCTGTTATAAAGCTGATATCTCGGAGAAATTGTGATGATACTGGTAGAGCGATATTTACCCCTACCCGGTCTCACTTCCAAACCAACAATAAAAACAGTGTCAGGTCTGCCGTCCCTCATCGTCACATGTAATTTTCGATATTGGGTTCCCTTTTGAACGTGGAAATTGGCACACCACTAGAAAATAAACCATATTATCATATTGAAGGTTGGTAAATATATACCAAAATTTTTTTTTTGAATACCATTCTATGCATTATATTATAACTATAATTTGTATTCAAAATATAAGAACACAAGCTTTATTAGCCAGAGTCTTCAATGAACAGAACAAACTCTGGGTTGGCAGGCCATGGTTGAATGGATCCTGAAATATTCAATGTACTACTGTGGCAAACATCATCAGTGGTATGTGCGTTAATTTCTAAATATAATCTTCGTTCTTGCAGTTACTATTTACAAATTGAAAGTCTGAAAGAACTCACATAGAAAGAGCTGAAATGTAGATTCATAAAAATATATTTTCCGAAAACCTGAATGGCTAGTCAACAATATTTGATTGTAAACCGCTGTTTCAAAAGCTTTTTCAATAGGTGGTAAAGTTCACAAGATTTAATAATATTACTGACTTTGGGAATTGGTACAATAGTACTTGTTATTAACTCATCTGGTATTTTGCCCATAGCAAGTGTAGTATTTATGAAATTGACAATAACATGTCCTGTGGTTTCAAAAATAGTTTTCAACATTTTTGAGTTTATTATATGAATCACACCAATTGAATTTTCAAGAGGATTGATTATTTTGCGCAAATCTTCAAATGTTAGAGGTACGAATCTGTCGAAGTTGTGTTACAAATTTGAGTTTACATCTTCCCATGGTTCATCTTCAGTTAACGTCAAAAATTTCATTGCAAAAGCAATTAACAATTTGGAGTAGAACCTTTATATAGTTCACGATTGGTGCCTCAAAATATCGTATAGAAATAGGAAGTTGCTGCAACAGAGATATTGAACGACCCTTTGGACTTTGCACGTAGAATATTTTCTGAAATTCCAGTTGACTTACATGTGTAATTCTCTATCATAAACATGTAATGTTTCTTGAGAATATAGCACCACTATCACTTTAATTTCCACTGTTTCACTTATACTATCTACTATGAATTCAAATTGTTGGCAATATCTATATAATTTGTTCATCGAAAGTTTCAAACACTACTTGATTACGTTACCATACATTGCAATTTCTTAACATATACTGTAACAGTTTCTTGAAAAAATTAAGGTCATTATCATAAATAACATTTCCCTAAATAGTTTCAATTGATATTCGTTATTTATTCTTTTTGAAGTGATAACTTCTTATGGTAGGGTAAACCGCTTCGTTACTAAACGCGTAACGGCGCCAGTATATCTGGCATCCCTTTCGCTGCACTCCAACCCACAGCGCTAGCCGTATTTCGGACAGACGTTACTCTCTTCGCATGCTCAGGTCAAAAGTGAGTGGGTCTATTTAACTCTCCATGGGAACCCGCAAGGGTTTATTGTGGCATGACTCACTGTTAAGTGTGCGATCGATATATACTGTTGTGACACAAATGATTGTGAACAATATATATTCAAAACAGCATCAAATATTCAAATTTACTTTCAAACCAAAAACACGCAACAGTTCTAACCAGCAAGCACACTAATTTTGTGTAAGTACATCATTAGTATCATTATTTAATCCTACAAAAGTAACAACTGGCTTATGGTAGCTATAATATATGTACAAAATAATCAATAAAATTTTGTATTAATGAATAACTTTTCCTTACATTATCATTTCAATATACATAAAATTTAAGTAATAACCTAAACTGTCTCAAGTTAAACCATGTCAATATTGTTCAACTTAGATTAGTTAAGTCATCACTTCTGTCAGGCGTCCCAAGATGCACACGTTTTTTAATTTTTTTGAATCTATCATTATAGCAGTGATGGAGTAAAACAAGATTTTAATCAAGTATGATCGATAACTTACCTGAGGACTGCCATCCCAAACAACTCTTTTTCCTACTCTAGCATTGATAGTTAGATTAGCGTCCTGATCTGAAAAGCTAAACAGCAGTGGAGCTACCATCCTAGCTTGTTCATGTTCATCAAACTGACCAGCGCTTTCAACAGAGGTGCCAGATTGCCGGAAAACAAGCGGTAAACCTGTTCTGTTGATGATCCAATAATATGCACTAATCGCAATCTGAAAATTAAAAAGAACATTTCATTTCTAAAAATAGGATTACCTATATGATTATTACCTTCAACTTTGCACCTTTATTAAATGTTACTTGAGCTAATAGGTACAGTCTTCTCTGTCGGTTATCCTCAAATCTGATTCTACTTGTGAAGTCACTGGTACAGCTACTGAGAACTACTATTGGATTGCATGTGCGAAAGTTGTCTAATCTTATTTCCAACTCTACATTTTTTTCTGGATCAACCTAACAAGAAGAGATTGGCGATATGATATAGCCAGTATAAATATATTTTAAGATGGAAGTGCAATTGCTGAATTTTTCAATAATATGTATGATAGCTTAGACAGAATGATAAAATCTTTGAGTATCTTTATTGACCTTAGCAATGCTTTTGACCTGGTAGACACCCACAAGATATTGTTGTAATTTATCCTTTGAAAAAGTAACACCGGCCGCCGCTGATCTTCACTGATCAACTGCGACTTGGTCAAGGTCGCGCTCAACCCCAGGCGAATCTATCAATCCTTCTAGAAACCGCGTCCCTTCGAGAATTGTTCCGCCGGCTTCCGAATACTTCCATCGAGATATATAAGCATTACCAACACTCAGGGGAGGCTAGTCCAGTTCGGAAAGTGCAGTGCGAATTGAGATAATAAGACGACAGACATTTGAGCATCAGTCTGAAGTTCAGTTAGAGTTTTTGTATTGTACTGACAGTGTAGTATTGAAAGCTAAGTTTAATTGAACATTGTGATCATTTCTTGTCAAACCCACGAGGAAAACGTAACAATACTTTCTTATGAATTGAAAAGTATTGAGGAATATCCTTTCAGTAGTTTGGGTGCTATGTAAATGATCGAGTAAACTGTGTTGAAATCAATCAAATCAAATTATGCTTTATTACCCAAGATTTGAACATCTTATTGGCAAAGTCTAGTAAAAAGTAAAATGTGTATATGGGACATTACATTAACAAATACAAGCTATAAAATAATGCCTAAAGACAAGAGCAGCATATATGGACAGAACAATATTAGGCCCAGTTGAACAGATACAAATATAAGTACATGAATATTGAATAAATGTAAATATACATGTACATATACATGTAATGAAAATTGATAGTCATTTCATGATGATTTCAATAACTTGTTTACACAAAGATACTACTACGTGCCACTTACTTGATAGAGCCTTGGTAGAATTCGTTCACACTGTAATAGAGCCTCACAACAAAGAATTCTTTTACTTTTTTTCTAAATTTCTTTTCAATATTTATTCGCCTTAAATTAATGGGAAGGCAAATAAATAACTTCCTGCTATTGAAAATAATAGAATTTTGTGTAAGGACTAGAATAGTGTTGAAAGGGAAATGAAGCAAGACTGACATGTGCTATAAGTTGAAGTAGTATTAAATTGATTTTAATATTTTTTGTGGATAAGACATACTGTTTCCAAAATAAAAAGACATACACTGTTTCCAAAATAAAAAGACATACTAAGGTCATAATTTTTTGCGTCACAAATAATCCCTATAGCTAGCCTTGCTTAAATATCTGATGGATCTGTTTTGAATAGAGAATACCGCATTGAAACAAAATTGTGTACAATTTCCCCAGAAACAAATTCCATAACGTAAATAGGACTCAATTTAAGCAAAATAAACTGATCTTGTAATAGCAATAAACTCTCTTGCAACAACTCTCACTGGATGGCACCCTGCTGCTAGTCTTTTACATAAGTAGTTGACATGGGAATCAAATTTTAGATTTTCGGCAATATAGAGCCCTGAAAATTTGTTTTTCTTCAACTTTTCAATTTTTACATTTTCCAAGTGTACTATGTCACATCTAAACGTGACCAGATTTGTTTTGTCGATGTTGAATGATAAAAGATTGGAATAGCTCCACTCTTTCACCCTTCTTATGTCGACGATGATTTTATCAGGTAAATTTTAAGCGGTATTGATAATTAAATCTGATAATCTAACAGCAAGGAGACTACACTGCCAAGCTGGTGTTTCACAGTTGGCGCTTAATATGTGTTGAATCAATATATGACTGAATCAAATTCATAAAATAGTTTGCAGATATAATGACATACTACATTTACGATGCTTTGAACTGAAAAATGCTAAAGGAAATATATGAAACCATTGGCCAGTTCTATTAGACTTCATTGATGCCTCGTTGATGTTGAGCTGTTTCAGTATTTGACTAATACATAGTCAAAATCTGGAGGGTATTGCTAACTGAACTATATTTATCGAACTGTATCAATGAGTATTATTCACTTACCCCTGTTAATGCAGCACTTGATCCCGCTTTGATAAGGGTTACTCCACCATTAACGACATAATGCATGTCAATTGGAAGAAGATTTTCCAACTTAACGGTTGGCAATAAATGAATTCTGTGAGCAGGTTGTTCAAATCTTGAACTAGTATTAATGTAAAGATTTTCTCTGACAATTTCAGCACAAAATCTAAAAAAAAATAATAGTTAGAATTTATTATACAGGTCTATACAAATTAGACCATCCGCATGAGATTTCTTAGATACTAAGAGACAGAGAGTCGGTGAAGTTGTGGGAAAGTTGACTATTTGAGAGCACTATTGAATGCCACTGGAGATCAACTCCAGCTTTCTTGTTTGGGAAGAAACACAACGAAAATAAAAAATATCTATAATCTATTTTTGATGTTATCGGAAATTGCCTAAATCAGGCAAGGATAATTTTTAAAGAGCTATCAAAACATGTGTACAGACCTTTCATACAGGGTGTTGTCCAACTTGAGTCACCTTGAACTTGTAAATTTTGAATGTAGACCTGTATCTTTTTCTCCAAATTTATTGATAGGTAACTTTTATTCGTTATTGAGTAAATTCATTCTGCCACACATAATTTTTAACAAATTCTTTGATACGAAAACATTTGAAAAAATTGATAATAAAGTACCCAAAATGTTATCATGTCCCATCTATGTTTAGTAAGGTTTTCCTATGTTAAAACCTCCAGACGTTGAAAAAGAACTTTTATATCCAATATATCCAATATCCAAAGCCTATAGTGTTCAATGAACACTATAGGCTTTGATCTCTCGCTGGAGACAATTAGTGTAAAATCGACAGTAAGACCATTGAAATATTGAGAAATATGGATTGATATTCAAGAAAAATGAGCTAGCGTTGACCTGATTCATTCATTAAAAGATCTATATTGTCTTCCATAAGATACTCCAACGAACCAATTACATGCCATAACAAACTAATTTTTTTACCTGGTTGTCGTATGACGTTACAAAACGTCACTGAAAATTTTAGAGGGTTGTGATTTTGACAGATTTTAGATACTTGCGTACTAGTTATGCTATGGTACATATAAACATGTAGGTCCTCCAAATAACATACAAATGGATTTATATCTTTGAATAAATAAGATACTACCCAAAATAAAATTTCGAAATTCGTGTTTTCTCTCTCATATCTTCAAAAAACAACAGAAATATAGGTAATAGATTCGTATCACTTAATAGTAATCTAAAAAAGGCAACTTATACCCCTTATCTTTTACTGTTTACGATATCTCCATAAAGAGAATTGAACATATAAATCAATTTTTTTATGAAATATTTTAAGTTTTTGTTTAGTTCATAAATTTTAGATTACTTTATGAAACTAATTTCATTCTTTGGTAGTTACTCATAGACTCTCAAATTAATTTTAAATGTGTTCATTGAACTTGATACAAATTAATGAAAAGAGATATGAAAATTTCTATATTTTTACCACTTTTATTTGTAACTAACGTTACTGCAGTTTCGTCCTATATGGACATTCTCAAACTTATACGATACTTTTATTTGTGTATTGTATAAGTTTGAAAATGTTCATATAGTATGAAACTGCAGTAACGTTGTAGCAATATTTTTATTTTTTTATTGTATAAGTTTGGGAATGTCCATAAAGGACGAAACTGCTGTAACGTTAGTTACAAATAAAAGTGGTAAAAAACATAGAAATTTTCATTTCTCTTTTCATTATGATCTCCTACCACGTACTAACGGCTACAATTTATTTTGATAAAAATTGACTACTTTAAGAACTATTATTAATTTTTTTTTGAACTGGAGGTTTTCAAAATCTGATTTCTAAAAGTTACTCCAATTTGAAACATTTTTTTTATTCAAACTTGTTTCTCAAGAATAACAGAAGAATTGAAAATCAACCAACCCAATAGTAGGTTTTATTTTCTGATATTGATTTTTACTTTTAAATAATTTTATCTTATCTTAACTTCGACCATGTGTCTAGGAGATATAACTCATGATAATAACAATGGTATTGTTAATCTTTTAACAAAGTACTTTTCTACTACCTACACTGGTGAGAAGTTTACCCAAATTCGGTTGACGTACACAATCTATAAATATGGATTATGTTTGCCAATCCAGGGTTTTCCTTTCATATGAGAGCTAGTTGGTTATTGAGTTCCACCCATGAAGCAACCGCTGTTGTAAATGTTGGTTCAATCCCAACTCTGTAACGATGAACGTATCGTGCGATTACGATGATCGTAATCGCACGATAAAAGGTGAAACCTCGTTAATCAATAGTTACCACAAGTTTCTGCTTTTGAAATTTGTTGTTTAACCCCATACACAAACATATAAGAGTTACCAGAGTTTTGAATTGATGTAAATTGATGTATACCAACTGACCTTCAAACTTTACACAAAACGATGTATCGATATTTGAAATTTTAATGTAAATATCATTCTCCTATCTAGTCAATTTTATTTAATGCATACCTATAGTTATGTCCTTTATGTGTATGACAAGTAGCCAGTTCATACATTCTATCAACGTTACTGGGCATGTTTGTCCAACTCAGCGATGGCATGCAAAACGTATGTTGATGTGGAGAACCGCTAGGTCTGATATTGATTTGAGAACGGGTATGCATCAGTGGTACTGATAACGTAGTTTTTGTGTCTATAGTAAAGGATTTGCTAGGCACCCATGGAGTGAGAGAATCCTGAGGTAATCGACTTTCTAACTTCACCTCAACTGTTTGTGGAAGATAATTGATAATCAGAAGTGCAGAACGAATCGTAACAAGTTTTCTAGCAGATCCTTCTAGAGTTATGTCGAATACTACTCTCGCTGGCGAATTATCAAAGACCTGCAAAATATTAAGAATAAAAAGTTGATAGTTTCTAGGTAGTCAAGTGCTGGGCTCTCCCTGAGAAATGATATTATATTTCAAAATGTCATTTGCAGTATTAAAAAAAGTAAAAGTTTCTTACCCGAGGTTGATTCTCGGAAGCTGCATCTCTGAAATAAACACCAACTCTATCTACTGTGACTGGTTCTAAACATTGCCAACCTTCCACTTTGACTCCTAGTTGATGCATTCTCATTTTGTGAGAGTCTTGATGCCGCATTTTATCTGCAAGCAAAGTAATTGATACATCAAAAAACCATTTCCTTTTGACGAACATTCACGAAAAATATATAGAAACATCAGATTCAAGCTAAATGTATATTTGATAAAAGCTTTGTTTCTAACACACCACATGAAAAAAGACCATAAAGGTTATATACCTTCCGATGAAAATCAACATGGTGTATCAAGTCATTTCAATGAAGGGAGATGAGTAAAATTTATGTGTTCACATGATCAATTATCATATATAATGAGCTCTGAAAACTTGACAGATTATGAATAGTTGAAGGATTTTTGTTAATTTTTTATAATTTGATGATTATTTGTGGTATTTTGGTCAAGATGAATTCATCAAAACCATGTAGCATATGATCTTTTATTTTTATAAATTATTTTCTGAATATATCGAATATATGAAGAGGTATCATCAGCAAAATATCAAGTCAAAATATGTTTTATCTGCCAAATATTTCTATCTTATTGATAAAGTTTGGTCCTAATAACACATAGAATAAAAAATTCTACTAATATCAGTCATAACTACTTGATCAAAATACTAAACACTCAGAAGGTTTTTTTTCGTTGATTTTGTTTAACGCCGCGCTTTCAAATGTCTATGTACTTTTGCATGTTATACAAGATTTTAATTTGTTTTAATGACAAATGTTTTTTTATGTGACATATTTTCCTCAGACTTCTTTTAATTGCTATATGTTGTATCTTTTTTTACTAATGTAAACTATTGTAACTGACATTTTGCAAACTTTACAGGAGATCAGTTGTAACTCAAGTTACTTGAGTTTACCTCTATCATATCATGACAGATACATTA